>CP135566.1:4828053-4920406 GCA_032401905.1 Swietenia macrophylla
AACTTATTGAACATGAATGGTTTAAAATATATTATATTTTTATTTACCATGATATAAATATAATATAATAAAAATAAGATGCATCAGTCCAAATTAGGCCAACCCGAATTGCAATACACATGCCTAAGGACTCTCACATTATTTAGAACATTGACTGCCTGCCAGCAGAGATGCACTAATTCTCAGTACAGCCTAAAGACACCACCTTCCTTTCCAGTAATTAGCCCTCACTTTATCAAAAATAAGGTGCCTATTATTTGCAGCTTTTTTTTTTAAATTATAATTTTTTAATAAACTTTAATTTCGGTTATTATTTACATTCAATTCAGTAGTTTCCTGCATATATTATGGTATAGAAATTTTTATCAAATATTTGTTTTAATAATAATAATATAAAAACTTCCTTAAAACAAATACCCTGTTTATGGAGTGGTTTTTTACCTTTTTGGATTGGGCTAATAAGTCAGAACATTACATAGCCCATCATTGTTGGGCCAACATCAGCCCACAAAATTACTGCAACTGCATTGGATTTGCTACCTTTATTTCCCTCTTAGAGGAAAAATATGAACATCCATCGATTGTTGTCCCACTACAATTTAACGTTGAATTGTTAAGGACCACTTGAAACGACTGCTTATCTAATGCTGAAATTTTGCACGAGTGAGATCAATGAGTCCAGGAAATTGTTGCAAAAGCTATTGTACATTACCATAATCCTCAAATGTTTTTGCTAACACACTAATAGGAGCCTCAATTACAGAGACAACAGTTTCTTGAAAGAATGAGAGCCTCGAACGTCTTCGATCTTTGCGATTTTCACAACCTGTAAGGCCAAAATACTAACTTCATTGTTAACTCATGTGCATACTCGAAGATGATGAAACTAGAGTAGATGTTATTACCAAGGCCAGTATTCTGCTTCCCATGTTCCAAAGTCCTATCATTTAGTCAAAAAGACTTCAAAAAAAAGTAATGGGTCAGCAAAAATAATTAAAATTTACAGCAAATTCAACCCCCACTAACACCAAGGCATCAATTGCGTTGACTCCAGCCCGAAACTCCAAACCCAAATAGACAAATTTCAAGGCTTCACGGAGAGAGCTTTGAAAGATTGCACAATCCTTGTACTACGTTTCCTCCTCGTTATGTGAGCCCACCGTGCCGTTTCTTGCATTTCACTACCTTATATTTCGCCTATGTTTCTCGATCTAGTTCTTCCTTTTCATTTACATTTCACGTAGCTTGGCTTCATTTAGCCCCATATTCGGTTCATTGTTGGATATCGAGGCTTTTGTTCCCATGTTGACTATTACTACAGCAGCTTTCTCCATGGGCATCAATATTGCTTTCTTTTTGAGTTGGCAGTGCCTTCGGCTTTCTTGGCATGCATTTTGCACGTACTCCATCAATCTCTTCCCCTGCCAGCTGCATCTGCGAGCTCCTGTGTTCAAATTCAGGTTAATCAGATCAGAATTGAAGCCCATCCAATGCTTATAAGAAAAAGTCAACTCATGCCTTACGGAGCTTATTTTAACTCTGCGCAAATAAGATAAAGACGAAGAGCTTCAGGCTACAAGGGATTGGTTACTAATGTTTTCGTCCCCCCTTATACGCAGCAGCATTCTAAGGACTACTCTATTTTATTACGCAGCTTCCATAGATGTATTGAATTAAATTCTCAAGCGTGGTAATTTCAATTCTGGACCAACTGTTGCCAGAAATTAAAATGACATGATCGTTCATAACTTGAAAAATACTGATCGAGACAAGACACAATTTATTGTTAATTTCCTGTCATTTCCAAATGTAGAAACTGAAAAACAAGCAGCCTAGAGTGGCTAGCTGGCTTTCTTGTCAAACCAAGTAAAAATTCAGCTTTCGCAACCCAGATGAGGCCAAACGGCTAAAAGAGAGAATCGTAAAAGTTTTATGACTTCCAATCCCTGCAAAGAAGTGCAAGCAAACAAAAAAATTTATATTGACATCACTTCATTTCTGAGTAAGGAGAGAATAAGTTTGCAGCGAAAGTTCAAATCGTCCTTCTTCGCTCTGTTGCTAGCCATAGCTTTTCAGGAGACAACTCGAGAAAGATAATTAAGTTGTGCTTGCAATTACACGAAAGGAGTCGGTCATTTACTTTCTACACATAAATACAATCAATGTCATCATCTCAGAAGATGCCCCCTAATATATCAACGAGGAAAACACAGAACAGCTAGATTTAAGAGGAACAAGAAAACAGGTATGATATATTATAAAAACATATTATCTGTCATAGCTGATTTTACTTGGTTGTAGCTCTATGAATGCAGCCAAATACGCAAACGGCTCCTACTCAATAATTCTAGAGCATTGTAAATGCCAATCTCTACCCAGTTAAAGCTAACAAAACCGAATGAAATGTTTTATTCTGAAGCACATGCAGTAAGTTGACGGAAAATAGCATTAAAACAAACCCGCAAGAAGTCACTCACCGATCTGCATTGTAAGAATTGGATCGTTTGAAAGCAGGCGGAACCTCATCTTTGTTATTAGTCTCAATCAAGCTCCCGCTGAAATACACCTTATCTTCCAATCTTACCCTCGGGAAATTCGCAATTTCCGTCTCTGCCACTTTCTCTTTTTTGTCTCCTCCACCACGCGGCAGCCTCGCTTTGTAATGCCCGATTAAGGAGAACCCCGGATCTTTTACATGGGCGTGTGCACAGTCCTTAAACGAGATCGATCCGCATGATATCAACTGCATCAGAACCGTTGATGCCTTCATTCTGCCACTTGGATGGTTATCCACCGGCCGATTCGAGATATTGTCGTTACTGCTGCCAGAACACAATATCAGCCGGCCATGAGCCTTCATCAATGCTTCTAAAGTTTCGGGACTCGAATCACACGGTGGAGGAGAAATCTCCTCCCGGCTCAGCTCAGTGCTTTGGTTCTCATGCGATTCTTGACTGTGATTTTTTTCTTCATCTTCTTCAACAACTTTGACCGGTCTCCTTCGCCTTCTTTTATCATCCGTCTGAGTAGACGCGTCCGCGGCGTGGCTCCGAAATGACTCCGAGTTCAGCTCAGTTTTATAGACTTTATATTCATTCAAATCAATAGAACTCCAGGACTGGTTTCTCCTTAGAGCAATCAGAGGAAACTCGGAGGACTCGTCTCCGGATTTCGGAGCTCGAAAAGACGAAGACGTTGCCGTTTCTGTATTGTTGGCGCTCAATGACGAAGGATCGATTATCTCCGATCCTTTGAGAACGTATTCTTGGCCGTGAGCGGGGTAAATGAAATCGTTCTCTGATAAGTCGTGCCAAACGAAGCCGCTTTTGTAGCTCCTGAATCAGACATTGGGTGTAAGAATGTGTATGTGAGCATTAACTACATCAGACGGTGAGGAAGTGAGTATTTACCGTTTTGAGGACCAGGAGTACATACTCGCCATGCCCTGGCCTCGGAGGAGGTTTAAGCGGTTGATTACATCTGAAAAACAAAATAGTGATGATTTCATAAATGGATATAATTAATGCCGTGATTGGTTTTCGAAATAATGTCAGAGAGTAAATTTCAAGTTCTGAATCGAAGGATTTTTTAACAGAAAATCTGCATTTAAGTAAATTCAGATGAAGAGCTCACTTTTTCTTTTACTTTCTTCGAGATTCTCGGCAGGCAAACAGAACATAAAAGTTTGGCGGCAAGCCAAAACAAGGCGAAAAGAAAGTAATAAATTTTGAAATTTAAACTTATCATTGGTTACCTTAGTTTACTTTACAACACAACAAAAAAGAGCTTTTCAGCCTAGCTTATGCTTAATCAACCAGTTGGCGAGCATCATGCATGCGATTCTTGGGAGCCAAAACTAAATATACAAATTATAACCAAGATTATTATTATTATTATTATTATTTCATTTTCTTTGCATTTCTTCAACTTCCTCACCGACCAAACAGAAAAAAAATGGTAAGAAAGAAAGTGAACATTGATTTTCATCAAGTTACCTCTGAGATATAGACCTTCAGGAGAAGAAAGAGGAACGTCCATGAAATGCGGGTGCTGAAGCTGGCCATTTCTAGACAGATAGTAAAGAACAGGTACTTTTTTATCGCCACAGTTACCCCCAGCGGTCTTGTTCTTGTTAGGTTCAGCCCAGACTTTGGTCCTCTCAGGACTCGTCTGCTGATCTCTCCCTTTCCATTTTCTCGAAATTTGTAAATCTGTCGTCGTTCTTGATATCCCCCTTGAACTGACCTCCATTGATCTGATGCTGTGACAAGAGAACAGCGGAAAAAGTGAATTAAGCGGTGGGAGAGAGAAGGAAGGGAGTTTTGGATTTATAGGAGAAGGGAAGAAGAGTGTGAAGGGAGATTTGTTGGGGTGTAAGAAGAAGGATTCAAAATGAGGATGCTGCGGACAAACAGCTACCCAACAAAACAAGGCTCCCAGTCCTATGACAGTTTTATTTTCCATTATTTTATTGCCTAATTAACTTGTAATTACGCTGCCGTTTTACCAACGCCTTACTATTTTTCTTTTATTGTTTTATTTTTAAAATATGGGTTTATTTAACTAATTAATTTATTAGATTGTTTTATGACAGTTTTATTCAAGATGCTTTTTTTTTTTTTAAATCCTTTTATTACAAAGAATGTTTTCTTATTATTCTGAAACATCAAAGACTTTAACATTAATTTAATTGTTACCGTAAGTTTTTGGAATTAAAAAAAATCTAAATTTATAATTGTATGCAATCTTTTTCCTCAGAGTAATATCCATGTTGTTATATGCTGCCAGTGACATTTGAAAATCTAAAGGCGTTGCTTGTTTCACATGTTTGTTTCCTAACACATTCAAACAATTTCCAACAAAATTCAAATCCATGGGATGAGTTGACTTCCCCTGGTCTACACCGAACTTTGACTACGCTGCTGTCATCGCCTTATTAACTCTGTCGTCTCGAATGCTTAACCTGAAAACAATCAGTCGACCATTACCCTAACATAACAATCCATGACATCAGAAACTGAAATGATAGAGATCCCTGAGTAGGACGGACGGACGGACAACCTTGCTGTATTAATCAGAACGATCATGACCATTGGACGGTCCACATCAACAAGCGACAGATTAATACGGCGCAACGAGATCTGGGAGTAGATGCGGCCATATCTTTCAGTAGTATGTCTAGTAGTTTTGAGTCGGCTTCGGTGGCCCTTTTCAGATCATGAAATGATGAGGGCCCTTTGAGTAAAAATCGAGGGGGAAGAGTAATAGTAATGGAATGGTGTGGGAATATGGTCGGTAGTCTAAATTATCGGCAAAATAGTACAACGTCTGTTGGATTTTATTGCCCCGAAGGAAGTAAAAGTCCAAACTAGATACTGTTTCCATGCGGGGACACCCAAAATTCCACGTGAAAGTGCATCCGCATTGACTAACAGAGCCACGAGATTGTTGGCCCAATAAATAATTTGAGTTTCAGGTCATGCATGGCTAGGGAAACTGGATGAATTCAATAGGAAGAATCGTATGGACAGGAAAGTGGAGGGTATATGGTAAGGTATTTGTGGAACGAGAATTTTCCTAGTACTCGGCTTTTTAATAAGGCATATATTGCCGGCACTTGATAATTATCGTTTTTCTTTTTCATAAAATAAAACATTCTATAAACCCAAATTTATTTATGATCCGATAAAAAATAAAACTTAATTTTAGTCCAAAGAGTACTTTTGGATCCAAATATTCTTTTTTACAAAGTCTGGTCACAAGTATCTATTAATTTTAATACTTGACCAAAAATTTTTATCAAACATCAAAATTCTTCATGTTTGAAAGAAATACCGGGTAAAATATCGAGATTCTTAATATTTGATCGATATTCTTGATCACATATTAAAATTCTTGATATTTGATAGAAATTCTCAACCAAATATCAAGAATTTCATATTATAATGCAAAATTTTGAGAAATTTTTTCCTGTCAATTTGTTAGCCATATAGTTGAAAATAATTGTTACATTGATATTACATTATAAAGTGAAAAATTGATCATATATTTTATTACAATTGCACAAATGAACAAAATATATTACGATTTTATTACGCAATTTAAATACATGCATGATTGAGAATATATTTGCTTTCATATGACTTGTTCATGGTAAATTAACAAGTTACTTGTATATGAATTAATTATATATCTTAAATAATTATTTTGACAAGTTATTTATCACTCTCAATAAAAAATTTTAATGAATTCTAGACATCAAACATATATATGTTACTAACTAACAGAAATCTATTAAATTAACTAAGTCATCTATTAATATATATATATATATATATATATATATATATATATATATATATATAAGCACAACAATACAAAATGCAAAGCTATCATATTCTTTTGAAATTTCAGTCATGCTCAATTGTGTGGAGATACTATGTTCTTTTAGAGTTTTATTCCTACTAACATGATATGATTGAGAAAAAAAAATGACACTTAATTTGTGGCCGAAATAAATTTTATAATGTATTGATATACTTATATATATATATATATATATATATATATATATATATTCATACAATTGAGAATATTAGCAAGTTACTTATATGTTGAATAATTATATATCATACATGATTAATTTGGCAAGTTATTTCTCACTCTTGAAAATAAGTTTTAATGGTTTCTAGACATCAAACATTTATTAATTGATTATAAATTATTTTCAAGAGCGAGAAATAACTTGCCAAATTAATCATGTATGATATACAATTATTTGACATATAAGTAATTTGCTGATATTCTCAATTGAGAAAATTGTAAAATGCTTCATTATAACAAAATATATAGTCAATTTTTATTGCTTTGGAATGTAATACCAATGTAACAATTATTTTAACTATATAATTGATAGTATTGACATGAAAAAATTCCTCAAAAGTTTGCATTATAATATAAAATTCTCAATATTTGGTTGAAAACTTTTATCAAATATCAAGAATTTTGATATTTGACCCAGAATCTTGATTTTTGGTAAAAAATTTCTACCAAATATTGAGAATATTAACGTTTGATAGAAATTATTGAATAAACACTAATTTTAGTAAATATTATTGACAAAATATTGTAAAGAAGTGCATTTTGGTCTAAAAATTTTTCTGTTGGCTAAAATTAAATTTTATTTTATTTTATTTTTTGAACCATTAATAAGTTTATACTTTTGAAATAGGTTATTTCCTGAAAGGAAAAAAAAATTATAATTATCCCTATCATCGCGGATGAAAAATGAACATAACAACTTAACAATTGAAAAGGCTTGGCTTGTATGCCTAGTCCGCGCCTTGAGCGGTTACATGTTGAGCGACTTGCATTTGAAAATGCGTATGCAATATTTTATTTGACACGCATGCCATTGAATCGCAATGTTGAGATTTCATTTGGAATGGGTGCTATGGTATTATACATAGTAGTTTTAATGTTGAGGGAGAGCCAAGCTGCCCTCTCCACAAGGCATAAGGTATAAATATAAAAATCATGTTTGATATTTATATCAATTCAACAATTATAACAACCCATTATTTATTGTAAATGTATTACGGTGAGAAACAACAACTATGACCATTATGGAAGGTCTAATGTCAATGTTAGTAGTAGGTGGAATGAGTTCATTGATTGCAATATAAGTTGGTGTGATAGTGGGATGGCATGAAAAAATATTGAAAATAACTCAACGTGTCAGCCAAGACCATGAGCCCACCATTGCATGATCACACAAAACTTAGAATTATGTTATGCAAAATTTGACAATGTTTTAATTTTTATTACTTGTTTTATAGTTTTTCATAAGATTTTTTAAATTTTATGTAATAAAAAAAATTTTATATACCTTATATCTAATATACGATAATCAATTTCACGTTATAATAATTATTAAAATTTTATAATATCGCTTTTTACCGATGACTATTACTTTTCTATAGAGTTTCACAAATTTTATAGAATACAATATCAAGTGTCATAAAAAAAATTTAAATTATATTTTCTTAACATCAAAGTTTCACAACTTTTATAAGATATAATATCAATTAGTTTTGATAAAAATAACGGTTTAACAGTTCGATAAAAGTATTTTTTGTTAAGTACATATAATATTTTAAAATTAGAATTTCAATATAATCAAATATGATTAAATATTTAGAAATACAAGATAAGAGATACATTTATTTTTATAGATATGAACTTATTCACGAACAAATACATATAGGCAAGAGCTAAAAAAATTGAAATCCCCATACAATATTGATTTGAATCTAGTTATTGAGGAAAACGTGCGAGAGAAGTTAATAATACAAGGTTAAGGGAGTTTTTTATCTTCTCAAATTGCCAATTCATAGGTGGGGGATGAATTTGAATTTTGATGACTAGACTCTAAAGTCGTATTTCTTATAATTTAAAGACCGAGGATTCATAATTCAGCGGTCACAGACTATAGCAATATATGATATACTAAAGGCTGCAGGGCACCCTGCCTAAAAAAGCAATAGAAATTTTACCATTGGGTATTGGGTCACCATCGAAGTGATGGCCATAGGAGTTATAATGGGTTAGCATGTCACAAGTCCGTATACTTCATATCGAAAGCCCAAGCCCAAGACAAAATGAAACACTCCAACTTGTTACTAGTTGCACCAACTACTTTCAAGCCAATCGCAGAACTCTAAATAATACAATATTGTTTAAATTATTACCTTTCGATCCCCGCAAAGTCTCCTTTACCGTATAAATATTATTGTAATAGCTTAATCGGTAAGAAATGAAGGGAATCAAGAGAGTTGGATCACATTAGGATCTGGACCTGACGATGCAGGAGCATTTGATTATGAATATAGAGCCCTAATTTAGTCCACAGTAGTATTAAAAAGACCAAAAATATAAACAAAACCAAAAACAGATACAAAGGTGGGTTAAGTTTAGCATGGAAAATGGAATATTGTTGCACTGTTTTGTAGCAACAGATGCGTCCCATTCATCTCTTAACCCGTCAAGTCATGTCATGTCATTCTAATCTTCTGACGGCAGCAATTTGCAAAATGTTTCAAATTTATGAACACGATCGTGCATAATACGGATGTGGTGCAATGGCTAAGATAAGGAGCAACGTGTGGCATTAAGAGAGTAGCCGTGGGAGCCAGCCCATGGATATTCATTCATATTGCATCCCCACTCTTGTTTAATTCTTGCGTACGACTTGTCTCCATCGCAAAGTGGCCCCATTCTTTAACATGACAAGACATTTCTTGCTAACTACAGTCAGCGGCCTGAGAACATTAAATATTATGATGTAAATTGTACAACAGAATTAGGGTCTTGATTCTTATCAGAACTCGCTGGAGGTGCAGAGATCATTATTTACATAACTGGTAAGGGAGGTTTTTTAAGTATATATTCTGAATGAATTAATAGAATCCCACTTTCACATTCCGATGGTAACTTCGAATTTACAGATCCAGCAAGCAGTTGATCCCAGCCATCTACCAGTCCTTTAATATATGAATTAGATCGGTTTCTTGTATTGTCATCAGATGCAAATTGCAACAATAAATGATTGTAAGAAAGACCATAAAAGTGGAAAGTGACCCTATTGGCGACTCGTGTATGAATGAATGACCACTACTTAACTTTATTGATCATTCTAAATTGATGATCATGTCTTCTCTGTGGCCACTTGTCTTTGACTCGTCGATCAGCAGTATCTCCTTCCAAAAAAAAAAGGTTGAAAAGGGATATCTCCTTTAGATCACATAAAAAAGTTTGGCTATAATAGGGTTTGCAGCAGTAGCACCATATATATGTGTGTGTGTGTAATGTACAACAGTAGTAGTATAGCTTGTATTAAAGTGGTATTAATTAGTAAAACCAATATCATAATCAGCTTGCTTTCTATTATTAGTAAGGCATAGCCAATTATAATTATGAGTTAACCTCAAAGCTTTTAATCCAATCAATCATAAGCAAAGTCAATAGCCCAAGGGATGGGACCTTTACTCCATTCCAGGTAAGACAAGCTTCAGCCTTCCCTACCACAAAGCTAAATTTAGTGCAAACTCTTACATCATCAACCATGTTCTTAAGCTGTTATCTCTATGTTAAAACAAATAAATTCTGTACGATAGATATGCACTTAAAATATGTTATCATATCTTATCGTCCCACTTATTATATACATATTTGTAGAGCAGGTCACCATGTATAGCATCAATATTCAGATAGTGATTAGTGATGCATAGCCCTCCCTCTTGCCATTTGTATAATAGGAATATTTTGTTCCTTAGCCAGCATGAATATGACAAGAGAAAGACACAAAGAAATCAACAAAATTCCATTAATGGTTCAAACAGAAAGAGAAAGAGATCAGAGAGAAGCAGAGTGCAGAAGACGAAAAAAAAGATCGTTGGAGAGAGAGAGAGAGAGAGAGAGAGAGAGGATTGCGAAGAGATGGGTGTGGGGATAAAGCTAAGTGGGGTGGCCATAGAATAAATGAAATGATGGTGTACACGTCATTTTTGCTGCCACTCTTTTTATCCTCTCCATTAGCTAACAAGAGAAGAGAAAGAGAAACCCTTAAAGCCAGGAGCCATAATTAACAATTCTAATTCCCTTTTATTTATTTACATGTATATGGAGCTATCTAGCTAGAAACCATGGTCACGCTGGATATGGTGCTAACATCCCAAGCGCATAATATAGAGAGGCATAAGAGGTGATGCCATATCCCACTTTTAAATATCTCTTTCTTCGATCATCGTATTTGTTTAATTGGTAGTGGTGTGATTCTATAGTAAGGTGTAGTTCCATTTCCTCTCGCAAGTTGCCAAATCAGAGTGAAAATGCAAGGTGGAGGGGATTTAGTATTTGAATCTAAGCCAAGCAATATAATTTAGTATTGATTGGTGGTCCTATAAATTAACTAGGAACATTACGATAAGATCATATATATGGTATATATGTGAATGTGATGTGATGGATCCATATTTGACCTCTCTCGATAAATTTATGACAAATGTTATAATAAAAGCCACGCCTGTATTCCAATATCCATTTTACTTTATTGCCATGTCTATCATATGAGATTTGAAACTAAACAAAGGAGTCTGCAGGATTAATGGTTGGTTTACAATATCTATCTTTTAATTTCATGAGCAGAAAAACAAAATACGAAATGATTACAGGTTCATTTATACGAGAAGAATTGTTATACTATGTCATTTATTGTTTTCTTCCATGGAGGAACAGTTTATAAAAGATATATGGTGATCTATTTCTCTCAATGTTTCTGATTCTTTCTTATATGACACAGTTGTAAATTTCTGATAAATTCTTACTGCGTCTGATTATATTGACATACTGTTTGATAAAAAGTCATATGGTTGAGAAACTAAGTGGCCCTAAACATATCCGAAAAGCCATTTAATTTGGGCAGAAAATTCCTCATCCTTGAGAGGTTTCCCCACATACACTATGAAGACGTTGAATCATCCAATAAATTTAGAATTATTCCATGTATTAACAATTGCAATATGTATCATATGACATCTTTTTATATTACATTTTTAACCAGATATATTAAACGAAATGAAAGTTTCTTAATTTTGGTCTTAATCAAACCCTGTGAAAGCAGGCAATAAACATGTTTGCAGAAACCTAGATTTTAATTATGAACATACTGCAGGTTAATTAGAAGGAATCAATCATTGACTGCTTTTGGGATATATCACATAGACACAGATGATTGACTAATACTCATAAAATTAAAATTTAAATCTAAGATTAATTATGATTTTTTTAACCCGACATTAAATTTTAAATATGACACAAGATGTAATACCTAATTTAAAAAAAAAATTAGTTAAACAACTTTTTTTACAAGTCTAAGCTCACCCGATCCATTTAATGACACAAGTATATTTTTTTTTATTGTTTTTAATTATTATTTTGTTTATTATTTGAAAATTTTTTAAATCAATTTTTTATTTGTTTTTAAGCAAGCAAGGTTAGTTCAATTAGCTACATTATTTATAATTTAGTTTATCAAAAACAAAAGTTAAAAAGAGTGACATGAAGAGAAGAGAGAGGTGCAAAGCATTTACGAATAGAGAAGAAATCGCGAGGGATAGAGAATAAAACCATTTTAAAGCTGAAGTTGATCAACAATGTCCCTAGAAAAAAATAAATGGATTAATTATATTATTTATTGAAAATTTTTTGATAGAAAACTTATTTATAAAATCTTATTCAGTATTTTAGAATTAGAAATTCGAGAAAGCTAGTATTTTAATAATACTTAATTTTTATAATTAAATTTTGGTCGTTAATTGATTGATGTAAAATACGTATTTGATTATATAAAAATAGATAAAAAGTTCGGCCTTAATTTTTAGTTAAATAATAAAATAATATGACTTAATAATTTTTATTTTGTTATATTTTTAAAATCATTTAAAATTTTTTTAGGATTGAATTTGTAATAAATTATTGTAAGTAAAAATGAGTTTTGTGAAAATGAAAAGCAAGCACACCATATTATTTTAAGTATATATTTTTTTATTTTATAATTTAATTTATTATAAAATGTATTTTTTTATAACGTATTTTAATTTAATATTTATTTTATTGTACATTTTATATTTCGGTTATATATATTATACTATTTCAAAAAATTAAGAAATATATAACAAAATACATACAATCCCCGTATTCTAACTTTAACTCACAGCCCCCATCCCTGAACACAAAATTGTATAACTTGTTCATATTCTTTCGAAGTAGTAATGCCAAGTTCATCTTCTCTCCCCTCGAAAGCCATTAACAATAAATTTCTTGAATAATATCTGAATCCATTTTCAAGCTAAACAGTTGTATTCCCGCCTTTTCATGTTTGTCCTTTTGTTCTTTTTCTTTTTAATTTCTTTTTTCTTCCTTTTACCACTCAGCTTCTTCATGGTCCATGGCCTTTACTAAAGTCAAGTGACAACTCTCTCTACTACCACGGAATTGAGCCAAGAAGAACTCTAGCAACTTCCATTATCTTATTTATTCTCCTTCATCCAATCAATCCATCAAATTCATCCTTTCTAGGGTTTACTTTCTGTCACTACTTTTCCCCCACTATATTAATCAAGTAATCAACAGTGGCATAATATATAAACTAACCCTCTATTATCTCAACAAATCTTTACTTTTCCGATTAGTTTTGGCTTTTCTATTCGATAAACGATCATTAATTATTATTAATCACTTGTTTATATCCTTCACTGTAATTACCATATGCTTTGTGGGATGTTCAAGTGTATGTAGACTGATAACATATTATAATCGGGGAGTTGGGTTTATTGTAATTATAAGGAGAGGTGAGTCTTGAATGTGAAAACTACCCCAACATATCAATCTTTGCTATTATTTTTATCTGATAAGCGAGGGGGAAAAAAATAAAGGAAAGAGGGATTTGATCTCTTGGTTTGATTATTTTGTTTTGTTTATAATGGCAGCTGACATCCAGATGCATAAAGGTAAGTGTCACATCAAGAGCATGTGCCAGCACCGCACTACGTGTACGGTGAAGATTCAAAATCATCATACTATAATTGAAAAAAAGACTCTCGCACAGTGATTCTACAATGGAATCTGCCTTGTATAAATATCAGTAGTTAATGCTCAGTTGCCGTGTACTAGAAAAATTTGGCAAGGGGACAACAGGGAAGACAAAGAGGGAAAAAAGAAAAAAAAAAAAAAAGAATGATCAAAATGGTGCAAGAGGAAATCAGAAAGGGTCCATGGACAGAACGGGAGGACATCCTTCTGGTCAACTTTGTGCAATTGTTTGGAGATCGACGATGGGATTTTATAGCAAAAGTTTCAGGTTTGAAGGTGGCGGGAGACAAATAATGGGTAGGCTTATTTGGACATGGACGATTTTTCCAAGGAGCAACTTTTAACCACATGATTTTGTTGTAGGTTTGAACAGAACAGGTAAAAGTTGCAGGTTGCGATGGGTTAACTATCTGCACCCTGGCCTGAAACGAGGCAAGATGACTCCCCAGGAAGAGCGCCTTGTCCTTGAACTTCACGCCAAGTGGGGAAATAGGTTTGAGAATACATACATATTCACATATATATGCAGTCATAGAATTCTTTGCTCATGGATTTTCTTTCTCTAATTGTATGGATGCATATGCTTTAATTTTGTAAAATGTTTTAAGGATTCTTTGAATTGCTTTCTGTGTAAATTTTGGTCAATATTGCTTGTTTTCACTTTGTATAATCACATGCAGATGGTCAAGAATTGCTCGTAAGTTACCAGGGCGAACTGATAACGAGATCAAGAACTACTGGAGAACCCATATGAGGAAGAAGGCTCAAGAGAGGAAACGGGCAATATTATCTTCCTCATCGTCATCTTCTAATTGTTCTTCCTCGTCGTCAACTATCACAACAGTGGATTCTTTGCCCTGCTCTGCACCTGGAAAGGCTAGCTTTTATGACACTGGCGGACATGATGTGATTGATGCTGCTCTGGCAGGAAAGAAGATCAGTGAACAAGTTGAAGAATACGAGACAGGGTACTCCATGGATGATATATGGAAAGAAATTGAATTGTCTGAAGAAAACGCAATCAAACCAGTCCGTGATGGTTATAATGAAGATGGTGATTGCAGTTTTTCAATAGCTTGTCCGTCATGGGAAAACTGCTGGAATTCCATTTGGAAGATGGATGAAGAAGAGTGTAAGATGATGATTAATCTCCCAGCTGGCGATCAACTAATTTATTCCTCTAACGGATTTGGGAGGGCTGCAAACCTAACTGGCTAATCAAAATTCAATTTATTTAAATTTATTCATATTATGTATTATTTTCCCAAAGACCGGAAGCTCTCTAACCTGTAAACTATATATGGGTTCTCTAAGCTTTCTGATATGGTTTTTGCATCTGTAAAGAGTCAAGGCATATCTCTGTAATCATGCCATGCATGAAACTAGTGTATGTCCCCGTGTTTTTTTTTTTTTTTCCATGTGTGTGGTTTTTAGCTTTTCAGAGAGGAAGAAAGAACCTTGGTGAATCTCCTCCGCAGAGAGATCTCGTATCTTCATGGATGTACTGTATAATACACTTTTAAACACTCATTTTCAATTAAAAACTGCTTCTGTACGGAGTACGAATTTATCATTCTCATAGCACTAGAGATATATACTTTTTCTGGCTATGGAACACGCACGCTAAGAAAATACTTGGCCATTCAACTTGTGAAACGGCAGCTTTTGCCAGAGCTTCCAGTTGATTTCATGACTCTAATCAGTAAGGTGAATCTTGGAACTGTTATTATAACATTATTGGACTCTGGAAAGCTGCCTATGAAGGGGAATATAAGAATCTTCCAGGAGAAGAAAAGATTATAGCGAATGTACAAGAATCTTCCAAGGAAAAGAAAAGAATATGCATATCATAAGAATAATTTACTCTCAAGATTCTTTCAATATCACACCTGGAAATCGTTAGTTTTGCCAAACAAATTAATTAGCGCATACAGTTCAAGTTAGTACCCCAGGGAATAAGAGCGGTGGCTGTTTTTAATTTACTTCGTTGTTGAGACGACAAAAGAGTCCTTTGGTTGTATGCAATTTCTTAATGGATGTGGAAACAAAGTAAAACGAGTGATATGCTGGTCAGAAAGTGAATTAATACAAGCATAAATTAACTTATATGCTGGCTGTTGGCCACAAGATTTTCCAGGAATAGTCCTGGCGGTAGCATGTTCATTTTTAATATTTGTTGAGTAGATGCTGAGATTAGTGGTTACCCACCCAAATCCATTACAGCTAATTAATTATAATTATTTTTAGCTGACCGAGAAGAGCAACACGGCACAGAGTTTTGATTTTTGAATGGTATGGAAAGAAAATTAACTAAAGAAAGCAAGCAAACAAAGAAAAAATGAATGGACATTATCAATGCATCAAAGAAGATGTGGACATGCAATGCAATGCAATGCAAAGCAAAGCAAAGCAAGTCTCATTCCCAGTCCCTGTGCTGGTCAATCTCTATCCCAATCTGAATCAGATAGCTGGGTCCAACAACACAAATACCAACCCACCGTAAGGTTTAAATCCAGCCCCCACAACACTATTCAACCTTTTCACAGAAGACAAAGTAACAGTAAGTAAAACGTTCAATCTTGTCACGTTAATCTTCAACGGCAAAAATCAATGCCTTCATTTGCTTCCACCCTCCCCAATATTAATGCTCAGTGGGATTCCCAGCCAACTGAAAACATGAGTTCATAAATGCAAGGACCCAAATGTTAAAACGATCAAATGTGTCCTTGGATGTTATTTTACCAAAACTCAAGGATCTATTGGTTAATATGTATTTTTATATTATATTTTTATGTATCATTATAATTGATATGATAAAATAATTTAATTAACAAAAATAAATAACATTACTGATTGACGACGGATAAAAAAGAATTAAAATAAATTTTACTATTTAATTATTTTTTTATCTTATTTAAGTAGAAAATACTTTATTTTTTTATTTACTATTAAATAATAATATTTTTTTTTCATTAATCAAATATGTCCACTATATCATCATAGCATTCGTGATTAGGAGTGAGTAAATTTAGTTTGAATTCAAAATTCAAACCGATCCAAAATCATTAGTTTCAATTTAAGTCAATCTGATTCAATTCGATAATAAAGCTCAAATCGAATTGATCTAAACTAATTTGTATTTAAACCTAAAAAATTGTCATACATGAAATTATTTTACATCAAACTACTTCATTTATCAAATTATTTATTTTTAGACTCAAAAAATAAATCTAATTGCAAAATTCACGTTAAAATACATTTATCTTTAGTCCTAAAAAATAAATTTAAATATAAATCCTACATCAAATTATATTTTATTATTAGAAAAAAATAATCTAATTGAAAGGTATCTATTGAATTGCCAAATTTTTTTAAATGTGAAATAGTTAATAAAAAATTATCAAATATAAAATTTTAATTTTTTTTATATCTATTATATTTGATTGATTTGGTCAGTTTAAATTAAACTCAATTCAAAAATTAATTTAATTATTACGGTTTGACTTTTTTAAATTGATCCAAACTGATTCAAATTGGTTTGATTTGGATGTGCCCACCCCTAAATGTGATGGAATTATCCCACCTAAGATTTTCCTTTAGGCTTTCACATTATATAATCCTACCAATTAAATAAATTAATAAGTGATAGTCGAAAAGAAAGTGCATTTACAACTTACGATGAGCAGGTGGCAATGTTATTTGTAAATCCAAATAAAGCAAGTCCAGTTAGCTTTGTGGGCTAATAAAATTGGACCACACCCGCTAAATTGGACCATTTAACCATGCTACCCTCATAAAAATGGTCTAGTTAACTCGAGGTGTATCGATGAAACTACACAGATTATGCAAGTATTGCAGCTTGTCAACAGAATTGTAGTTCTAACCACAAGAACAATGTCTCAATGGGCAAACTCTATTTTTTCACGTATAATTCTCTTTAATCCTCGGGCTTGTAGTTTACAATTATCTTTCACTTCCCTGCTTCATTTTGTCTATTTGTGAACTCATGTTTTATTCTTACTTCAAGTAGTAGGATAGTTGCTTTGTTTAGAATCCCAAGTAACTTTTTGTTGCCAAGTCCATTACTGAAGCTTATGCTTTGCAAGAGAACTAATCTATCAATATTTTCTTTAAATTTTGTAGATGACTTCTATATTTTTGCTTCTTTCATAAAATAGTGAGGATCTGGAATTATTTAAGTTAATTTTAGAGGTTGTTAGCAATAAATGCCAATAACCTCAAATCATAAGAGCAAACTAAATGCTGATGTATCCCTAACATACTACAACACCCTCTTTCTAATTCCCAGATGAACATTACTAGGTGAACTCATAAATCATAAAAGTAAACTATTTTTCGTTTCTTCGTAAATATAAAAGAGAAAAATATATTTTTTTAAAAATACGATAAATTTAAGACAAAAAAAAAAGAGATGAAATCAAAGAGAAAGAGACAAGAAAAACTATAAAAACGAGGGCTTCAAGCTTTTAATCAACAATTCTATCCAAATTTTATTCTTTCTTAGTTTTTCTTGTGTTTAATATGCTTAATTCATTCAATTTATTTTTAATTTTTTTACATTATGAATTAAATTCATTGTTTTAGGGTTAAGATGTTGTTAAACTATGATAAATAGATGTTTATTTATTTAAATTGATTGAGATTGTATTATTGGGTTGAGTATTTATTTTGTTTTTAATGCTTCTAATTAAATTGGTCATTAATTAGATAATTTAATTGCATATTTACACTTTAAAAAAAAAGTTACACGTTTGTGATAAGTTTATATAAGATAGTAATATCTTTATATATTTTGCTATATCCTATCGAACTTTGTGAGTTCATCAAGTCCTACTCAATTTTTTTTTCTATCATAGTTAACTAAATGAAATTGTTTGTGAACAATATCATAACGATAGAGCTCTCCAATCCATTCTTTGTATTCTCATTTTTTTTTTGTCGACTTTATTCTATTAACTTGTTGCCGTGCATATTGTAGTGTGGCTCATATACCATGCGCTTCCTTATATAAAGGAGAAATATCTCTACGGAGATTTCTTTTTTGTGCTTCAATTCAGCTTTGATAATTTTCTCAGGTATGTCTTCTGCTTAATTTCCTTTTGTAAGGAAATTTTAGTTACTTTAAAGTGGATGAAGAACCTTGTCCTCATTTTACTTTCTCAGTTACTCATCTAGCATCAATGGGAATTATAAAGAGTTTAACTAGCATTTTCATCAAAGAAAAGGAATTAGGTGGGTTGGTTTGGTACATGCCCTGCTTTGGCAAATATGGGACAGAAATTGTTACAATCAATATATCATATTGATTATAGTTGCTGTAGAATATGACTTCTTATGCTACGACTAGGCCCCCACTTGTAGCTTAAACTTTTGGGTTGGAATTGTGTAGCAAGATATCATAGCAAATTTCTTTCCGGCCGTAGATATACATTCCCTTTGACTGATTCATACTCGAAGTTACATGGGTATTAAGCATTGGATTTTTTTTTTTCCTTTCTTCCAACATAAGCTCTCAATGTATACACTCTAGAGTCCAATGTTCCTAGGGCTGATGGCTGAAAAGATGTCTCAACCCTAGAAACTGCTAGAAACTGGCCACATTCAGTGTGTCGATATAAGAGCACATATGTGTATGTGTCCCGTCTGCCAATTTTTTGCAACTACAATTTGCTGCGCGGTAATATTGCCCAAAATTTGCATTGTATCTTTCCTTTTTCTCTCTCAGATCCTGACTTTATCTGTTCAATGCAGTTTTAAGACGCAATTTCTTTGGGTCAGGATTTGCTTGTGTTTTATCCATTCCTCTGGTTGAAACTTTACCTGCATATGATCATTCAAAGCTGGGTAAACATCGGGAGAAGAAGAAAAAGTAAAGGTTAGGTCTGTGCGGTTATGCGTATCAATTGATTGTTAGAGACTTGTCAATCTAGAAAGTGATCTTCAAAAATAGTCCCTCCAACCAGAAAGAAAAGACACATTTTGGTCCGATACTGCCTAGCATGTACCTGTATTTAGTAATATGCTTGCAGTGTGTTTCTTTGAGTGAATAATGCTGATTACTTATCAGATGCGTGATAAGCTATAGCTATTGTTTTGCTGCAGTGTTAATGTTTGATTTTGGATATCCTTGAGTCATGTGCTTTAATTGCTTTAATATGCTAGAATTCGGAGATGGAGTTCTAACTTAGAATTCTGATCACTGTTTTCTAACTGTAAACAAGGCAACAAATTATCCGGAGGCAAGCATCGTGCAGTAAACAATTTTCACTTGCTTCTGTGTTCCATTTTTTTTTTTATCCAAAGTATCTTTGCAGTTCAGACCAATTAAAGGAGTTATCCTGAGCAAGTGCATCACTTGTGTACAGGTTGAATCTCTATAGTTTGTCCCCTGCTTGCAAGGACGCTTTAGTTTTTCCGATTAAAGCAAATATCCACTTTTACATATATCATATTCTTATTCTTATTACAAACAGAGCCCTCGCTGTCTACCCCATGGCCGCTAATGCAAGTGATTACTCAACCTCGCTTCCCCTCTATAATTTTAGAAAGTTCTTTATTCTTGCTATATTGCGATACCTCAAGTGCTTCTCTTGATCTCTCTGTAACCGTTTAATGCTTGGGTAATTACAGAAAAAGGGCATCACAGACCAGATTTCTTTTTTTTTTTTTTTTTAACTCGGCTGTTGTCTAGGGTTGAAGTAGTGAATCTAGATTTGTTGTTTAAGTTTGCATTGGAGTTTTATCCTGTCCCGTACGATGTATATTGGGTCAGTTATATGTGGGACGAAATTACACAGTCTAGATTTTGAAGAATCTAATTTCTATTCTTTATATTATGTTTATTGTATCATTATCTTGTCATATAGTTTCTCCATTTGGGGCGAATATGCATTGGCATTGCGCATTGAAAGTGGTCCGGTTCTTAAACCACAAATTCTTTGTGGTTCTGGAGGCCTCTTAATTTATTAAGTACTGTGCCGCTGGCTCCAATTTCTTTTTAATTGTAAACGAATATCTACCTAAAACACAGCAAAAGAGACAAATAAACAATACTCAAATGATTGAAGAAAAGGGACAATTCACTGGAATCAACGATTAACAAGCAGCAGATACAAACAAACATCAAACCATCTACTAATTGAAAACCAAATGGATCCACCCAACTTTCATCACATCACTTAGCATCACTTAAACTAGATGGAATAGAATAATTTCTTAAAAGTCTGTGGATGGGAGCTGCTCATGGGTGCTTGGGGCAATGAAGAAGACGGAGTAGACGATGGCGGCGATGGCAGAACCGACGAATGGGCCGAGCCAGTAGACCCAGTGGTTGTCCCATGTCCAGCTAACGACTGCTGGACCGAAGGAAACTGCAGGGTTCATCGATGCACCATCAAAGGCACCACCAGCCAAGATGTTAGCACCGACGATGAAACCAATAGCAATTGGTGCTATGATTCCAATGTTTCCCCTCTTTGGGTCAACAGCTGTAGCATACACAGTGTAGACCAAACCGAAGGTCATCACAATCTCGAAGACAACCGCATTCCATGCACCAACGCCAGTTGACAAGGAGAAAGCAGATGTTTCCTGCGACATACGTCAAATTTGAAACAATTTTAGTTCACAATTTTCAAGTAAGTTCATTCATTAAATTTATGATGTTTCAAACAAACCAACTGTTGAAGTACTAACCAATCCGCCAGTGGAGAACTTGAGAAGCAAGCAGGCCACAACTGATCCAAGACACTGAGCGATCCAGTACAAAACACTCCTGGTGAGTGTAATGTGCCCGCCAATGAAGGCACCGAAAGTGACAGCGGGGTTAACATGTCCACCAGAGATGTTAGCACCGACTGATACCGCCACAAAAAGGGCGAATGCATGAGCTATTGATGCTGATACTAAACCCGCTGGTGTTGAAGAGCCACTGTCAGTAAGCTTGTCTGTCAAAAAAAGTGATCTATCGTTTAGTTCTCCCGTTCAAATTGTTAAAGAAGTAAATAAAACGTTCAAACTGTTTGTAGTTGCATGGATTCAGTAAAGATGTAAATATTAAGAACCATGATTACTGGATTTTATGTTAAAAACTATATGATCTTGTTAAAATTTAAAAAAAAAAAACTAATAGCTATGTAGTAGCAAAAGAAGGCGGCTTACTGAAAGCCATGCCAGACCCTTCGCCGGCAAAAACAAAAATGAGCATTGAGATGAACTCAGCGAGAGCCGCCTTGAGAGCATCGGGTTGGCCGATCTCCGCCGGGTTTCCGATAGCAATTGCAGGCATTTTTCTTATTTTGGCCGGAAGATATTTGAGCTCTGGAGCTTAAAAGCCAAATTGTGTTTGCTCTTTCTTTGCTTTATTGGATTTTCAGCTCACTATAGAGGTGGTTATATACAGTGACCTCAATGCAACGGTTTGTAACCGGAATAGCCAGTTACCATCCGGTAACAGCGTATTTTCAACGAGGAAACGAGGGGAGCATTTTCTGGCAGCCACCTGTCGTTGTCCAGCAAAAGTATTAGACGGCCTCCCGTTCGTTTCCATTATGCCACGTGTACGATTTGATGTGACTTAGACCGGCCCATGTACAGCGGAGAAAATTCTGATGAACCGACCATTAGTTGGTTTCAATTTTGGTGGGTCCGTCAATGATTGCTGTAGTTTTTGCTTAACCGACCATGTGATTAAATTATAGCGTAATGACGTGGACCGTAAGGTAGGGGGATTAGTTGTGCTGGCTTCATTCTCATACAATAATCAACTTCATTATGTTACGTTAATCAAAATTAATTACATTTGATTAGTGAGTGGGTTATCATAACACGAAGGGATGTTGGTACCACAGCTCAGATGATGAGGTAGCAATTTCGACCGTCTGATCTGGAGCTTTGGGCCTATGAGGTGGAAGAGACTCATTGGTCAATTTTAATTGTTCAAATAAATTGAATTTTCTTAACCCATGTCATCATCAATTTGAAAAATATTAATGTATGACTTGTGAAAATGGTAGTCAAAATTCTATTTCTTTATTTTTTTTCCTTTTATTGTGTGTATATGTATATAGTTATGTATATGTATGCGCTCATATATTTATACATATGTGTGTATTTATAGTATTTTACTAGTATTTATTATTGGATCAATTCATTTACATAAACAAACGAGGAGGAAATGTAATACCATAATAATAATTAATTATTATTTTTTAATTATATTATGTTTAAAATATCTATCAAATTTATTTTTAAAAAAATAACCTAATTAGTTTAACATCTTACCTTAAATAGAGCTCACCTTATGTAGGAATAACATTGTTACATATATAGTAATTAAGTTATTAAAACTTAACTAGCAAATCTAATAGATTCCAACATTGATTGAGTTTTTTTTTTTTTAGGGTTATCTTTCCCTGATAGTAAGTTAAGTGTAATTAAGTTGTAATGAAATAATCAAACTGAAGTAGAGGCTATTACTACTAGCAGTGAAGAAATGGCAAACAATTAAGATTATGAACATCATGTAGTCGTCAGGGCACAGCCACAATAAACAAATATGTGGCCAGTGTTAACTGACAATAACATGTTCTTTTATGCACTCTAATTTATATTGTTTTGTTGTAAGAGCAGTCTACGTATAGTTGAGCTTAAAATATATCAGAAAAAGGTAATATGAGATGTTAATACCAATTGATAATTAAGTAGTAGGTAATGTGGGGAGGTAGTGCACAACAGGTGACTATCGATGGAACCGACCTTAACGTTTGAATAATAATAAACTTGATAATCAAGCGCCTTTTATCTTGTCCACAAATATAATGAATGATGAACAATGGCCCAAAATATTATAAAAGATGGATGCCTGTCGTCTCTTCCTCCGTCGCTGGAACAATATTTAATCTTATCTAGAACATAAATATTGCTGTGGTTTAATGTGAACCATTTAGTGGCCGCCTACCATGTGCATGATTGTTTGTATGCATGCATACTTCTTTTACACCTTTAACCCCGCTGCCGTAAATGTCAAACCGAGCATCGCCGTGACTCTCTGCGAGTTATGTGGTGCTTAATTGTCATCGGCAGGCCAGTGCCGATTCATGCATTGACATATTTGATGACATTGATTTGGTAGAGACCGACAAATCTTACCCTGCCTGTGCCTGGATTCTACTATTGAGACCCAACCCAAGTCATGCTTTCGGCTAAAGCAAACTCTTGGCCCACCCCACCCCCCCTTTTTTTTTTCGTTTGTAACACATGGCTTCTTTCATTTAGCACGAGGGGTGATGCAAGCAGCCCAAAGCTGCTTGCTTTTAAGTTTAAATTGAAGAAGATAACCGGAAGAGAGAGAGGAGGCAGAAAAGAAAGAGAGGAAAAGAAAAAAAAAACAGTGACGAATCGAAGAAATAGCGTAGAAAATATATTTGGAAGATTGAAAATATATTCAAAAATTTAGCGAGCAATTAATTATAAAATTAAAATATTTATATCTTCGTATTTAAAATACTGTACTAAATTTTAAATTAGTTTTAACATTAATTTTTAAATTTTGTGTGCTTTAGGGCCAGTGCAGTGGCACAGAACTCAAAAAAACCTAAAATCATCTAGGAGTGATTATTCAAATTATGAGCACTTATTTTTTAATCGATATATATTTTAGTATAATAATTTATAATGTATTTAAAATTTATGTGATTATAATTATTCACCTGTATGATAAATGAGATTTTAGATGTTAATAACATATATGTGATATTTAAATTAATTGTGAAATAATGTAAATATGATTATGAAATTCTAGTGAGAATATAAGGATGTAATGTACGATTGTAATTATTAAAATGAGAATACAAAGTCATCAGACATGTCTATAATATGATTATAAAATTCTGATAAAAATATGAGGTTGTGAAGTATGATTACAATTGTTCGAATGAGAATACAAGACTATTAGATATGTTTATGATATGATTATAAAAATTTGATAAAAATAAAAAAATTAAGGAGTATGATTATAATTGTGTGGATGAGAATACAAGACTGTCAAGTATGTTTATGATATAATTATGATTGTTTGAACGATGATACAAAATTGTCAAATATATTTTTTATATGATTATGATTGTTCAGACAAAAATATAAAGTAATTAAGTATACTTTTTATTCTTTTGCTTAGGCATAAATTTTTTGTAAGGTATGATATGATTGTATGGTTATTGGTTTGATGTGAATTCATTAATTTTATTTCAAAAAATATTTATTATGCGATTGAAGCATTATTTATACATGAGTTTATGTAATTGTATAATTATTTATGAAAAAGTATTTTTATAAATTAAATCCATTGAATTAACTCATTATTTTTTTTGTTTTCCTGCTCTTTCTTAAGTCAAATAGAATTCGTGTAGTGTATAATTTAATACTTTGAATTAGAATTATTAAACATATATTGTATGAATTCTTGTGTGCATATCATATATATATATATATATATATATATATAATAGAATTATGTGTTAGTATGTGTGTACAGACACTGTAATAAAACATAAAATGTCAATGTATAATAATAATAATAAAGATTTTGATATAATTTATATTATTTATTTATAAAATTTTATTATGTAATAATAATGAAAAAGATATAAAAAACAAAAATGTATATTACTTAACATAATTCACTCTAGATTTTAAAACAAAATCGTGGCGAGTCATGTTAATTTTTCATTACAAGGACCCACTTAATCAGACGGTGCATTCTAAAAATCGTAGATCTTGATGATCAACCATTTGTTACAATGATATTGATGCAGATTAGAGGGTAATGCAATAGAGTTAATAATGATTGATTGGCCCACCTCATTCCATTAAACGAGATTTTCTACTTATTGCAAGAAAGTGAATCCATTAAAATTAACGGTTTCGGACATCATTGCAAGGAAATTGTAATGGCAGATTCTCTCAAGACGATCTTGTCTTGGCTTTAATCACGTGACCTTGAAAAGTAATGGAGGCAGGTAGAAAGAACTAATTTCTGGGTCCATCTTTAATTAGTCCAGCCCAATCGGATCACACTAAAAAAGATATCGTCTACATTATTAATTTATATATTTGAAAACGATATACAATTAATATTTGTAGTTGGGTTCTTGATATTTTGACCTGAATCAAATGAAATTGGATACAAGTTAATTCTCTTGCTTGCAAATGGGCTTTCTAATTTGGGGAACCGGCTCATAGATTCCACTATCATACACGTATAATCAGAATTACAGCAATTATACTGTTGAACGGCATATAAGTCAAGCCTTTCGCTGACCAGAAAATAAATCCATCTTTGCCTACAGTTTTGAAGACTTTCTTCTTTTTATTGTTAATTATGGTTGCCTTCTTCACAAGCTTGCTCTTCATGTGGGATCCAAAAATCTCTTTTCAAGGCTAACTTTGGTGTTGAGACGCAAGTCAAACATTCAAAAGTGAGGAGACAGCAACAAGCTTAATGAGTTCATTATACTTTTGCCGCACATACCACCTACTTGTACACCAAACTTCCTTTTATCATTAGTGCAGATGATTATCTGGCCTCGATTAATGCCAAACGCAATTGCCCTTTTCCTTCAAAAAGAAGATCATTATGAACCCTCTTCAAACTTTAGACTGACTACCTTTAATTCCATGGAGTCTAGGGCGCGCGCATTCATTTTTATATATATATATATATATATGTGTTAATTTTATTGAAGATATATCAGTCAAATAAAATACCAACCATTTTGTATGTTCGGTCAAATATGTACTAAAAACCGAAAGATCTCTGTGGAAGAAATGGACTGTTTCATGTGGGAATATGGAGTAGAGAATCCTAAGAGGATCTATTCGAACATTGCAATGATGTTGCGTACTGCATTTTAAAATGTGAACAGGTATCTTGTTAATCTTGTTGTCCCCGAGAGTTAAATTACTTATTATATTGACATGCAGTGCAGCATAATAGTGTTTAGATTAATTAACATGAACTCAAGTCCTTATTTTTCTGGTAAAAAATAAGAAGAATGTTGGCTGTTGACTATCCCTTTCTGCATTTGGAGTGTTATCAACGTTTTATAACTTTGATTCATGAATGTCAAGTACGTTACAGTAGTGCTTGATAAGATATGTCTGAATAATGGGCCAAGAACTGCCCACTTCATCTAATTCTACCTCTGCAACGACAGTATCTTTGTTGTGCAGTGTGGCATTAAGTCGTCAGTCGCAAGAACATTACCAACCAAACCAAATTACCATGTCAATAAATTTTTAGGACTACGCTGTCCTAAAAGGATCTGGATGAGCCATCTTTATCCACTAATTAAGAAGAGAGATAGTACAGGACTACCATTGGTATTACATGATCAGCCATAAGTCAATGATGCCCTAGCTCTTAAATTGACCAAAATAGTTTCTCCATTAATTTATCTTTCTCATATGTACTTATTAGCTGGAAGAAGAAGAAGAAGCAGAAGAAGAATGCATTTTCAACAAATCATATGACAAACTGGAAAAAGCTAGAAAGCATGCATTTGATAGCAATGGAGCTAGGTGCTGGAACAAAGTTTTTCTTGGGACCATTACGACTTCAGAACAACAATTCTTTACCGCCGTAGTGCTGCCTCGTGGACGATGAAGAAAATTAACAAAACTTGTGGACTGGTGTTCTTAAAGTATTCTAAACGGCTGCTGCCAAGTACTAGAAGCAATTAGTATTTGGTATTTAAACTAAACTGGTGATCTTAAAATTATAACATGCTCGATATGTAAAAAGATAGGAGGCAAAGCCAAGGCCAAGGGGACCAAACTCTATAAACCTACGTTACCGAGTCTACCGACCGATCATCACAGGAAAATTAAATTAGCTAAATGTCATTCTAAATCATGAAGAAAAAAAATTGAGGAAAATGCTTCTTTTCAATGCATATTGTTGTATTGTTTCCCTGAAGAATATTACACATGAAAACCCTAAAATAATATTGAGGAAATATTAGAGTGATTTACAGGGAAAAAGAAATTAACAAGAGACATATAGCAATTGATTTGGGCAATTTACTATAATATACTTGTCCCACAAAACCACTGAATCAAGGAGAAAGATTGTGCCATTTGTCAAGAATTACAAATCAAATTGAATTAATCAAGAGATGACTATTTCCACAAATAGAACTAATGACTAACAAAAGTAATTTGGCATCTATTAGTTGCTGTGGGATACTTCCCTCAAAATGTCAAATTGCCACATCATTGCCAACCATTCTAAATAAGATGAATGGTGCATAAAATACAACATGCGATGCCCAAAATTTGTCTTATCAGTAGCTCAAAATCGAGCTCCATCTTGTCATGTGGCTCACAGACAAAGCCACAGTACCTGCACCGTGGCAACAGGCCAAAGCCAATGCCGTTCGAAGACTGCTTTCTTTGGAGGAAACCAGCACAAAAGAATGACTCGACTTTGTCAAATTCTTGTTGGCACGTGCAACCTACCAATGGCTAATCCGTAGATAGCCACAATGTTGGCATGTGCCTCGCCGCACGGTCCTCGCGGACAGGTGTCGTGCGGTGAGGGTCACGCACGGCACGTGTGTGACTTACCTTACTTGTCTTTTTCCTTACACGTGTCGAGACATGGATTGCCCCCACATGGAATTGAGCCTAATCTGCATGTGCAGTTTCGCAACAAGGCGATCCCATTGGCTTTCAACCATACTCCCTTAAATTTCCACCGTTTTTTTTTTTCATATTTTTATTTTGATTAATTATTTATTATGAATATTTAATTAGAAATTTAATTAATTTTAAAATAAAAATCCAACCTACCTGCACCTACAAGCAAAAAGTGCTTGGAGCGAGATAGATTCTGAAACTGGGTCCTGACACGTGGCACCGTCTAATTATGAGAGAAATAGAGAGTTTTAGATTTTTTTTATTTTTTATTTTTAAATTTTATTTTCACGATTGGACATGATTAGGTCGACAGGTAAAGTCGTTACCCGTTAGGAGGCTACGGAGGTAAAAGGGCAACTGGTCTCCACTTTTTTGGACCATTTCTTCGTGGTTAATCTTGCTTAATTACTGCAATACCCCTAAAAGCGGTTGCTTTGCCTAGCACAGCATGGCTAACCCTATTTATTTATTTATTTTTATCAATTATACATGTAAACGTTCTTCCATTAACAACATGATTACACTGAATAATAATTATATCTTGTTAATACCCGAATTTACCCTGTGGGCGGTCGAACAAATTCCAGGGATGAAAACTGTTATAAAGAGTCGTCCAACTACACGTGCAAACCCTATATCTATATCTATCACACACATACAAGCAACCATGACTTTTGAACGAAGAACAGATCTTCTTCACTGCCATCTAGAATGCATCCAATCCAAAAGGAGAAACATTGATCTTTGATGTTTTGTTCGTTCTATGAATTATTTAATTGCTAAAGCTTCGGTTATTTTATTAGAGAAAGCAAGCTAGCTTATGCAGATGGCCGAATGATCTACGGCAGGTATTTAAACAATAATAACACCAACTTACATACACTGATACACCCCAAGTCGCTAGATACATTGTATTAAGAGTCTCTCTCCTAATTATGATTAATTAATTTAATCAAGCAGCTTTGTCCTAATCGATGCACTTATAAAATTTAGCGGCTTTGTCCGTTTCCTAGTTAAAAGCGAACCCACGATATAAAATATTATGATTTTAAAATAATGGAAGAAGAAGAAGAAGTTGGCAAGCTGGTGTACAATAGAAGCATGCAACTTGGAATATAACAGTTGGATTAGGGAATAATGACAGAATTTGTAGTCATAATCAAATGATCTGATGATCAAGATTGAAGTAGTATGCAACATTTTATAATACGGGAGTTGTGTTATAAGTCTTGGACAGATGGGAAATTAATTACATATTGTGAAGAGTGCCGAAACCGCTTGTCGGAGAGATAAGCAGAGAAAATGAAAGAAAATTCTGGGGTTTCTTACAATAATTCCCATCCATGTTCATTGTCCCTGTCAGAACGAGGTTTTATCAGGTTGGTTTTGTGCTTACATATATTATAATTAACTTATGTGTATAATTTAAGGGAAAAATTTTTTTAAAAAAAAATACTGGGTGCCACGATCTTGAAGTACATACTCATATGTATGTATATATACACCATTGTCAATATATTGCGTTATAAAATGGGCAAAAATGTTTTGAAAACCATGAAAATACTTTACAAATACAAATACAAGTGTGCATATACGGTTATTTTGTTATATGGATGAAAAATAAGAAAAAGTGATAGGATTAAAGTGAAAATAATAAGATTTTGCCTTGACTTGAGCCCCTTTGATCCCTGCATTATCCAATGCTTAATTCTCTCACCAACCTTACAATCTTCAAATCTTGTATGCATATATATTCACATTAAGAAGGTGAACAAGAATGGCAATTACCCATAAAATTTCCAAGAACAAAAATGAAATAAATGCAGTTTTAAATATTTTTTAACTGCCTTTTAGGCATTAGGGTTTACAACTTTATATGATGCATGTATTTCTATATAGATAGGCTGCAAAGCCATGAATAGAATAAGAATATTAGATAATTAGTCAACCATTATACGGTTGCGTTCAGTTTCCTTGGGCAGTTCACAAGGCAATCTAGAAAGATAGTATAAAAAAATATTCTTAATTTGTAGTTATTGGGGCAAATCACATGGCACTAGTTTCACCTCACTTGCCAACCTATTAAAATTTGATTGAGATAAGGTTTTATGAATTTTATATCTTTTAATATAAAATTTAAAAATTAAAATAATTATTATAAAATTTAAAATACATAATATAAAAATTAAAAATTAAAAATTTATTATATTTAATATATTATAACCAAATCCAGCATAACATCACGAGATTGATATAAAATAGAAAATAAAATACTATTTTGAAAAGAAAATAAAATTTAAAACTTAAAAATGCAATGATCCCAATATAGGAGATCGCCCATTGAACTTAATTGTTTTTAGAATGGAATGTCATTTATGTAGTTATTCAATAAAATTAGACTAATAATGATAACAAATATAATAATAAAATAGAAATAAAACCCTCCTCATATTGACCACAATTCCTGAAAAGCCGCCGAGGGAAATTTCGTTTGAAAAATAAGGGCATTTATGGAAACATGCATAAAACCCAAAACCGCGTAAACTCTTGATATGGAAAACAGCAAATTTTACAATGGAGTACATATGGAAAATCTAACTGGATTTATCATTGACCGCCCAGAAATCAAATATGCATGTACATTATAGACAACAATGTACAGGGGATTTATTTTATTTTAAGTAAGAGACAACAGTCCTGAAAGAAAGGGAGGAGGGTTTCAATATTACAACAGAGAGAGAGAGAGAGAGAGCAGTGGAAAAATGGAATCTTCAAGTTTTTGTGGTTGGAAGGTTTTGGGAACTCCTTAATTTTCTTTCCATGAAAACGATTGATTTTTCTTTGTGAGTCTTTAAGAGAAATTATTTTCTTGCTATTGCTCTTTCTCTCTCTGTCTCTTTCTTTGTCTTATTTGCTCTATAAAATGACTCTCACCTCACCTTTCCTTAACTCCCTCCCTCTAAAATTTTCTTGATTAATATCTCTTTTTGCCCTCTTTTTCTTTCCCTCTGTTTCTCACTATGGAGGAGTTGGGTTCTCTTTGGAGTTATCAAGAGGTGGGTCTTTTGTTCTGGTTTCTTAGTTTTCTGTTGTTTTTTGTACTTCATTTCTTCTTCCGGGTTTTGTTCATTTGTGCATTCAAGGCCTTGGTTCATGTGTTGGATTCTTTATGTGGATTGTGGAGAACCTGTCACGTCAGGCAGCAGCTTCTTTATTGTTCTTGTTTCATTTATGCATTGTTCTGTTATCATTTCATATATTTTACCGTTTCAACGAGCAATCTTCTGTTTTTCTTGGAAATGATCCGCACATTTCCCAGTATTATCTGTCAGAGAATGCTTTGAAATGGGAAATTTCTTTTTATTTGAAAAAAAAAAGGTAAGAAAACACGTTTTTTTTGAGAATACCATTTCTCATCGTTTATATGGCTTTTGGCTTGAATGGCTTGCCTTGGGAGGAATCGTCTACATCATATTATTTACAATACTTGTTTGTATAGTAAAGTATTGTCTGGTAGGAATGTGTACTTTTTGTGTCATATTAGGGCAGAGCATGTACCTGTTCAAACTGGTAGTGATAATATGCCGGTGTTGACGGGAACCAGAGATACTTCATGGCAAAAGTAATGGGGACCAAAGTGTAAACTAATGTTGAATACTGCTTTAATGTAGTTGATTTCTTTCTTCTGCCTTTTTGTTCAATCTTTAGTTTCTATAATACAATACGCAACAGTTCTTTGACTAGAAGGAGTTGTTATCTCCATGGGCCCAATTTGTGATATTTAGTTCCATTAGAAGCATTTGATTGGAATCTATTTTTGCACCAATGATGATCTATGATTTTGTTTTTAATGTTGATTTCTCTGTGAAATCATCACCCCCATTTATTTCAGCTTACCCATATATTTTCCCTTCTATGTTTTTCATTTAGAAAAATTTTGCATGATTCATGCCTTAATTCATGTCATCTTGAAAATCATCAACCCATTTCATTTCAGCTTAACCCATGTATTTTCCCTTCTCAGTTTTCATTTGGAAGATTTAGCATGATTGATGCCTTAATTCATGTCAGCTGGAGCTCTTTCTTCTCTGTGCATTTGTTACGATAAAATGCCTTGAACTAACCAATCTGTTTTTGAAACAGAACTTCGATGAACTGAAACAGAAGCTTCTGTACACGTCCCTTGAGCTGGAGTCGGTGAAAATGGAAGCAAATGAGGCGTTGAGGAAGCACAAAGAAGAAGTTAAGCATTTACTCAATCTTCTCAATGTTGCTTACCAAGAAAGAGATGAAGCAAAAGATCAGTTGCATAAGCTCCTTAACAAGTTCAAGCCTTCCAGTCCAACAGAACTTCTCCCGGGAATCCGTCGCCATGTCCAACATGAAAGCCCCCTCATAGTTCCAACTAAAGCAAACTCAAGCATAACTGAGTCTAATAGTCTTTCAGAAACATATAATCCGCAGTCACATATTTCTTCTCCTGTGGATTCCTTCTTTGATGCTGTTTCTTCCCCGGATTTCTCAAACATTAACATGGCTGATTCAAATAACATGGGTTTTGTAAACCAACGAATGGCTCAAGACTACAACGTCTCTTTGTCAACAAGTTTAGTCTCTTCAGCTGTGACCAAGATTGATCCAGGTACTGTCGTAATTGATGGCATTGCTAAGGGAAAACATTTTCCTCAACAGGGAAAACTATTGCAAGCTGTTATGGAAGCAGGTCCTCTTCTTCAGACACTTCTTGTTGCCGGACCGCTTCCTCGATGGAGAAATCCTCCTCCTTTGCAACCATTCAAAATTCCTCCTTTTTCCATCAAAGGTTGTGAGACTATGAATATTGATCAGAAACCAGCTTTAAATTCAAGCTATGTTGCTCAAAAGTCATTCAATTCATCAGCATATCTTCAGATGTCCCGGATGTCTCCTCAGACGTGTTCCACATCCCTGTTGAATTTTTCAAATTGTCCTTCTGGAACAAGTCAAAGCAATGAGATGTTGTTAACTTCAGGTGCCGGCATCAACACCCAAATACCTTCTATCAAGCGTCAAAGGTTTCAATGAGATCAAAAACCATGCTTTTGCTCCTTGCAAAAAAAGGGATCTTTAGTGGGTGATGGTGTAAATGTGAAATATTTTCAGGTTTGAAATGACGTAGCGGTTTTAACTTAGTTTATCCATTGTGTCTTCTTGTACATCTAAGATTTTATTGCAGTGTTTTGTATGCCAAAGCTGCTGGATCTCTCTCCCCTTTGATAGCGAGAGAGATATACAACTAAACTACCCACTGGCTGGTGGTATATCAGTTTCATGTACACAACTAAACATTTGAATTTTAATGCAGTTTTATTTTTGATATATCTAATTGGAATAAATCAACCATACTTGAAAGCAATAAATTATGTTTAGTCAGATTAACATGGTCTGCCAGTTGATGTAGTATACCTTGGGCATTTTGCTCTGAAGCATCATTGAACCTACAAATGAAAGTAGCTGAACTGAATTCTTGATATGTCAACATCTTCTTGGTCTCTGTAGAGAATGCAGTGTAGAATACTCATGAGAAAACGCCCACACAGTCAAGTGCTTGTTATCATGAACAAAGAGATTATTCCAGTCTCCGCTTATTGAACACCAGGTGTATGGTTAATGGCTGTCAATCTATCGGAAAGCACATTAGATTTGATCACAAGTCATAAGTTTACAGTGCACAGAACTTAGAATAGTAATATTGTGAATTTGGATTGTTAGTTGTGTTTATGTTTGTTGGTTTGAGCAATTTTCAACCATGCTTATATCTTCCTGATGGTTCCACAGGGTAATTATCGAAATGGATACTCTGTACTCCGCCTAGAAATGCGGCAGGATAAGGTTGATGATAAGATTTACGACAAATGACGAGACCGGACAGAAAAAAAAAAAAAAAAGTTAGTGCAAATGAGAAGAAAATTTTCTATTAGTCGGTAAAGCTGATGCTGATGTTACCAATATCTGGTCTCCATTCAGAGGCTGAAAAGTTTGGTTTTTAAGCACCCAGCATATTTGCATATTCTTTTTCCAAAATATATATATATATATATATAGGGGCAGCTAAGTGCAGTTTGCTCATTTAGGTCTTGCCAAAATGGTGGCTGGAGCATAGCATATATGCTGTTACTTTTATGCCAAGAAATAAATCTTCAGCTTGTATAAGAGCTCATATACTAATATTATTTTACTTTCGATTCAAAGATTATGATTCAGATGTTCTATTGGTTTGTATGCTAGTTTCTTATGGCAGAAGAAAACGTACAAGTTTGTACTTCTGCTGTAATCCCAGAGCAGTCAAAATGAAGAATGAACTTGCTCGTCAACATAAAATTAAATATGCAAAATTTGAATTATTTTCTTGCAGGAATTATGCGTTCTGATCTGTGTTATTGTCAGATGAGAGTCATGTTCATTGATTGAGATACGTTATGACTTTCACCTAAAAAAAAAAAACAATTACCTTCCAGCACTGTGCGCATCACTTGCGGCAAATATCACATCTTAATTTTCATGGGACCAAGTTGGATGTTCAAGCTAATAATTTCTTAAGCTAGTTCGGGATTGTTATCTGTCCTGTCTTGTTATGAAAGAGTGATAATTAAAGTGTTTGATAAATATTTATTTTTACTCGCTAATTAATATTTATCACTAGTGTGTATACTTGTATTTGACAACCAGTAATTATATTTTATAGCAGCCACAACCTGGTAATACAGAATAGAGTCTTAAGCAATTTACCAGATTTTTTTCTCGACAAGTTGTGAAAGATTTTGGGAGCTTTGTCTCTCCAGTAATTCTCTAATTGATGCACGCAGCAAGCAAGTTTGTTTGAACAAGCCTGATACTCTTTGAGAACATGGCACTCAGACTGGATGAAATATTATGGTATTAAAATGTGTCCACACAAATTGCTCGGCTTGTAGATAGCTTCAAACTTTCAGTATTATGCTCATTGTTTATATGTGAAAATTCAGGAAATTTGTGTTTACTCGACTTTGGTATCATCTAACACAGACAGCAAATCGTCAAAAAGTTCATACATGCCAATAATGTTAACAGTCTGGAATATTAAGACTACATTCGGCAGATGATCATGAACTAAGTACTCAATCAATAATATCACCGAAACTTGTATGTTTATATTTGTTTCTAATTTAATTTAATAGGTCCCTCGTGTATGCCGGCTTCCGACATTCCTAGACGCTCTCTTTCTCTACCTGTAACAAAGTTATCAGAAATGAGCATTTCTGATATATCAAGGAAGTAGCTCATCCAAAGCCTTTGCAGGCTTTAAACTGCCATTTGCAGGATATTTATCTAACGTTTGGAGCATACTATGCCCTCTGTTCCAACCGCACCTTCGAAATAAAATTGGGATCCATGGTTGATTTCCCTGGTTATTGCTATTTGCATATTCTTCCTCTTGTTCAGTTACTATAAGATACTAAAGCAACTCTGCTGCTCGATTAATGGTGCAATTTTTTTCTAGAAGCCAGGATCGGAGGCAACTACTAAACGAGGCCAATTCTGATGACTATTCTCTACGGTTTTACAGTCATGGATTGGAATCTGCCATCATACATTCTCTTCCTATCACAGAGTTCAAAAAGAAGAACGAACAAGAATTGAACCCGAGCAACACAGAGTGTGCAGTTTGCTTAGGTGAATTCGAGGAAGGAGAATGGCTCAAACATTTGCCAAACTGCAGTCATGCGTTTCACATTTCCTGCATTGACACTTGGTTTCAGTCTCACTCAAATTGTCCTCTTTGCAGATCAAATGTATATGATCTAGGTATCCCGCGTGAATGTTCAGTTTCTATGTATACGGCACTAGAGACTCTACGGATGGATGACTTTTACCAAGAAAGAGCAACACATTACCAAATTCTGCGTACTGCTGTGCTAAACGACCCAACACTTAGACATGAATTAATAGGTATCGATTGATCTCTTTCACTCTTTTTTGACCTTGGGTTGCAAAGGAATTCATATCCTATGTAACAACATAGGCAGATTAATGTAAAGTGAAAGAAAAAATTAATGTGAAGCGAAAAGAAAACAAGAAATTAAACCACGAGGTAGTAAGTCCGTTCAGTTGGCCAGGATATCGGTGAGTGAATTAATGTCAATATTGAAGTGAAGTGAAAAGAAAAAGGATGAACCATTACATCACAAGCCCCGTTCGGGGTGACAAAGTTATTCGGCCGAATAAACGGCCTCCACACTTGTCTCAAGCCTGAGGAATTTGCAGTTACACGGATCTCTCATCTCTGAGGCTGCATCTCTGCTGACCCGGGTACTTTCTTGGGCTGTGTTTAATTAATCATTAAATGAAAGCCCATGCACATCGTCTTAGGTAAGTGATGCTCTTTGTCCACTTGTTTATTTTATTTGTCAAAAGGCTCTTCAATTTTCCCACGTGAGCTGCCCATCATTAATGCTTATGCTAGCTAAATCTCATGTCCCACCCAGATAAAATATGGAGCAGTCTCAAGTATACAAGAGAAAAGTAGTTACTATCGTTTAATATGTTAATTTTTTGAATCAATAATAAATACACACTCCGTTATAAATATTATTAGAGTATATTTAATTTTTTTTTTTTTTTTTGCATACGAACCATTATATGCTTGCGCCCTTAGTCTCAGTAAAAGATAATCATATAAAATATGAGTCTTCTAAAAAATAAAGGAAAGTAATGAGTTATTTAAATTCATAGTTAATGAGTTTATTCGTAACAAAAGTATTATGTAATTAGATGGGTAGGAATATTACGTTATATATTGGATAAAATATGAATTGATATTAGATTTATAAAAAAAAAAAAAAAATAGACAATACTATTTAATAGATTAATCTCTTAGATTGATGTTAAGTATGCGAGAAAATTTTGAAATTTATTTTACCTACTATTAATAAATAAATTTTTCTCATTTCATTAATTAAATAATTTTATTATATCAATTATATTAATGTAATAAGATTATTTTATTTAAAATTTTTTTTATTACTATATAGAATAGAATCAAATAAGAACTAATTAGCTGTGTCCATACTAAATTTTAATAACACACTAATTATAACCAAGTGATGAACAAAAAAATTAAATTAAATCTCGTCATTTTATTAGTACGGTGGGATTTATTGATTAAATAATTTTATTATATTAATTTTATTAATACGATAAAATTATCTAATTTAAAATTTTTTTCTTAAATAACAAGTCCAATGGAATAAAATCAGAACTGATTAATCGTACACATGCCAAATTCTAACAAACAGACTTATTATAACCAATGTTGAATTCGGTTTATGTCGGGAGAAATTCAGTGTTTCGTGGTTGGGTAGCGATTTGACATGCATTTGGCGCAAGGCTTTCTTCTCTTTGACTAGGTAAAAAGGAAGTGATTGTGTAGATCAAATTTGGGGCATGGCTAATGCACCGAACTTTATCTTACTCTTTCTGTTGTAATAATCTAATTCAATTTAGAGCATGACTAATTGTTGCTTCTTTGTAATCTTTGACTCAATTTGGGCAATTTGGGGCATGACTAATTGTTCCTCTTGCCATCAATTCAAAATTAGACTGTGCAACCTAGTCGTCCATATAAATTCTTCCCCATTCATCAGTGCCTTTTTTGTTACACCAAATCTATTCATTATAAGTTCATTATATTCTCACTTGATTATTAAGTAACACATGCATCATACTAAATTTATTCACTATAATTTATTATCCTTATAAATTTTTATTTAATTAAATAATATTTTCGTTACGTTAAATTTATCTATTATAAATACACTTAATTTATATTATCAATTCTTGTAAATTTTAAAAGATTTAAATATCATATGGTAAAAAATAAAAGTATTAACAAACATATTCGTATTATATATGAATTCATCTTTAAAAATTTAATACCAATCCATATACCAATCCATATTATATTTGGCGTCGTATTTAACATAATGCATCCTACTTCATCTTATTCTTTCAGTGCAATCTCTCAACTCTTCCGCTCTTTCATTATAATACCAAATTCTTTTGTGGCAATTCTCGATTTTTGTTGAAATTTTATAACAAAATTTAAAAATTTTAGTGAAAAAGTAAGATAAAGTACACGCATGCATGATACAATTTGACAGTCGAATTTGAGCTTACTCTATTTATATGTTCCTAACCAGCATCTGACCTGGGTCCTAGAGCCTCTTTCGGAGTAGTGTTTTCAGGGAAATGACAGAGTAGCGCTACACCCTCCACGATCGACAATCTTACGCACGGTGAAATTTTTGCATTTCTGTCAAAAGACGCTATAAAACTGTTTAACTTATAGAACTGTTGAACTTACCACACTCGATACCGTGTGACATACTTTGAGGCATATAACAAAACCCACAAAAACTGGGTCTGCTTCCCCTTATTTGTCCACCTTACATTGGAGTAACAACAGGCTTATCCACAGCCAGAGGGAAAACTAAATCTTAGACAACCTTCACTTGCACATAGCCACAGACAGTTTAATCTTCAAGCAGCAAATTAATCTCAGCAGTTGGAGGAACTGACAATTTATTTCAAGAGCAAGAATATTAAGTTTTACCAAACTGCTAAATTCAATCTATCATCAGTATTGCCAGTTTAACACATCCACTACATAAGTCATGACTACAACCAGCATCCTCAAAACTACTGACCAAACAAGCAGGGTATATCTTGACCATAGTTTTACTGAAGGATCCTTTGATTTGTTATTGCACCCGGAACACATTCTAAAAGCTGAGGGAACCAAGATTTCAGTTAAAATACAAAATAGGGCATTACACAGCAGTAAAACAAGGTCCAGGAATAAATCTGCAAATCTTTCTGTTCTCAGTCTCAATAAAACTGTCTTACTCTTTGTATAAAAAATACACGAAAATATATTGGAAATATTGGCCATCTTAAATAATTCCAATCTTGTTTGCCACATCCAAGGCATCATAATCTGGTGTCAACCTGACATAAGCCTTCTTTGTACCATCGGGCCTGCGGCACAAGAATTGAATTCAAATCATTATTCATGCACTTTATACAAGCAAAAAAAAAAGCTAAGTGAACACAAGCATTGAACGACCATAAACAAAGTATATTTGTCATAATAATCTAGATAACAAACAACAAACACCACAAGCTAGTATCTTTATTTGGATGTCCGTATGAAAATCCTCTCAATATATAGATAATCATAAATAAAAGCAATCTGTAAGTAATTTTCCAACACTCTCCATACATCCAGAAAAGTAATTTAAATACAACCCAACCACCAATTTAGAAAAGTGGACACATTCAAAAATGTGCAACCAAATATTTGATAACTACAAAGTATGTTTTTCTCAATTAAAGGGAATGATAGTGTGAAGATAAACAACCATCCAGAGCATCAAGTTTCACAAAACAATTATGCAAGATAGCAACTCTTCTTCTGAGACTATCCTATTCCAGTTATTCAGATGAGCTCATTGTACTTTAACTTATGGTCATAGAAGGTTCCTGCAAAAGATGGATAAAAGTCAAACACATATAGCACAGGATTTCTTTCCACTTGCACATTTTCATGACCACCTGTATTGCCAAAGGGTATTAGAACAATAAAACTATTTGACATGTAATTTTAATTTCAAATACATGTTTATTCATTGTGCATTTACAATGTCTGTAGGCCTATCCATTACAGATGAAAAACTACTAGTTGTTGAATTCATGTGGAAATAATTAATTAAAACCTCACATATCCCAAGGTTAAGTGATAAGCTAAATTTTATACAGTGACCTGCACCAGTAACTAATAACAAATACTTTACTAGAAATGGCAGTAATCACACAAATATGAAAGGCTCACCTAACCAAGGTATTCACTTTCTTGGCCTGAATATCATACATCTTCTTAACCGCATCCTTTATCTTCTTCTTATCAGCACGTATGTCAACAATGAAAACCAACGTATTGTTGTCTTCAATTTTCTTCATTGCTGACTCGGTAGTGAGGGGGTACTTAAGGATCTGATAATGGTCAAGCTTGTTCCTTGGTGGAGCACTGATGCGAGCGTACTTGGGATTTCGGTCCTTCTTCAATGTCTTTGGCCGGTGAAAGGTAACTGATGTGCGGATCTTCTTGGCCTTCTTTTTAAAGGTTGGGCCTGACTTCACTGCTTTTGCAGCCTTCAAGGCCTGCGATTTTGGATCAGCCTTTTTTGTCTCACCTGAACAGGATATGCACCAATTATATGGTAATGAAAGAAAAGTACAGATTCCAGTGAAACAATTCCATAATTTTATTCCAAATGAAAGAGGAAATACAGAAAATTTTCAGAACACATGCACCAAAGGTTCCATAAAACCATCCACCACAATAATCATCATATAAAGTACAAATAAAAATAGTTGGTGAAAAGATTAGTAATAGTGACATCTCTGCTATCAGTCCACATCCAATAAATCAAGTGGCATGTCACAACCAGAATTCATCTGAAGTAGAAAATTGACTTGCTTGCGATGATATGGCCACAAACCAGAGCTCTTTGATATGCATTGCACCCAGCAATGGCAAAGATGGTTATCTTGTCAAGTGAGAAGAGATCTCAGAATCAATCAGGAAACAAGGAGAGGTAAGATTTATAACGCATTATTTATTACTATAACCTACATGAGGAGGAAATATACAAACTTGTCCATTCTTCTATCCATGTAGGATCTAAGCAGCTAACAAGCTACATTCCCATGTAGTAACTATAACACATTAGCTTAGTATGGCACACAGATTACCTGCAACAGAGACCTGTATCCTCCAAAGATCGTACAATGTTTCCATGCCATCTTAGTGCATTATCTTTCTTCGCAAAATGATACAACATGAGATGTGGATACATTGCTACCGCACAGCCCAGGGACAGGAAGGCTTCTATTCTTAAGAAACTAAAGAGGCAATGGAAGAGGAGAATGCCACTGCACAATCCCGAATGGTACAAAAAAAAAAAAAAACAGTCCCTCAAAAATACACTTGTGTCAATTGGAACACATACAAAATTGACAGTTTGCTTTGTCGTCAACAAAGAAGGAAAACAGTTTATGCTTCTCATCACTTGAGACATGACAGACAAACCTAGCATAGCTACTTGCCTCAGTATCAGCATAGGTAAGTTTTCATACTTTTCCATTTACAGCCGAACCAGAACGAATATACACAAATGGCGCAGTCATATAACAAGTTAAAAGCAAAAAATATGCATAAAACCTTATCAAAGTTGTAGAACAAAAAAGTAGGAGAAACGGCTAAGTTGTACCTTTTGGAGGAGCCATTGGTCACCGACGAAAAAGCCTTACCTAAAATCATAAAACAAACACGAAAACATAATCATGACTTCGTTATTCATCTGCAAATGAATTGCAGAATTAGGTTGAGCGGACGAGAGAAAGACCTGAAATCGGGAAGCAGAGAAGCCGACTCTACGGATTGGAGTATGAAGAAGATAACTAGGGTTTGAAAATAGAGGGGCTTTTGATGGCGAATTTACAATTCAGGGCTTGCGCATGACCGGGTTGTGATACTGGGCCGGACCACTTTCAAGTCCGCTGTTGCTCAATGTAAATTAATTTAATCCTCGTAATTTAGAAAGAGAAAATAAATTTAGATTTTTTAATTAAAGACTCGTATTTAATAATTTTATTATTACAAAAAGATTTATAATTTAATTTGTTGACGACGATTTTTTTTCCACCTGATGTCAACAATGTCTATTTTTTTTTTGATGATATTAGTGTTCTAACAAAAATTCTTCGGTGTTCAAGTTAAAAAGTATTTTTAATGAAAATGAAATGCAAAGAATGTGAAAATAGTTTGAATTATTGAGAGTGTATTTTGATAGCATAACAATTTCTTAGTTTCTTCTTATCTTTTGCTAATGAGTGTTCTCCTTTTTATAGATTTATTTCTGATAGTTAACTAAAACTTTATTCTCTTATCTACCTCATACTATTAGATGGTTACAAGATACTGGATGGTTTTAACATTATGGATAGTTTTTTTTTCATAGTTTTTGTGTTGTAGGTGGGTTGATTTCGCGGGTGGCTTTACTATGTAGATATTGCACAATTTATTGAATTTTCTTAAGTTTCTTGTATTTTTCATGTATATCTGTGAATTATAATCCTATCAAAGATAATATACTTGAGGCACTTTATTGAGATTCGGTATATCGGAATATTTGGGTATTTGTATACTTTGATGTAATTTTTGAGATGGTTGAGCCACTTAAGAAATAGGAGCCCCCTAATTTCTAGTTTTGAAAATTTTCAAAATTAGAAACTAAAAAATTTGACTCTTAAATATTTCCCTACTTTGAAACAAAGATAAATTATTTTCGTAAATTCTAAAGTTTTATACTTCTACACTTGCAAAACATCACATCTATTAGAAAATTTACATTTAAAATTTTTTGAAACTATCAAATCTTTATTAAATTATGCCATTTCGCGTTCTATGAAAATAATCATCCGTCTCTTAGTATTTTATAATTTAGTTGTATTCATCATTTGGCATTAAAACCAACAACCTTTTTGATATGTGGAACCAAGATTGTTGGTAGTTGTTTGTATTAGGGGTCATTTTGAATAAAACGCCTCACGTCTCTCTTTAGTCTACTATTCATTTTTTCTTTTTAGTTATTGCGAACAAAACTTTCTATAATTTTTTTGACAAACTTTCTTACATCTCATTAGCGAACTTTTCACCAACAAACTCCTTTGTATCATTAGCTAACTTTTCTGAAAGGTTAGTACACTTTTCCTTTTCACTTTTATTGCAAAACTTATCTTTTATTTGCATATTCTAGAGATTAAATAGATGTATATGAATAGGGTTTGTATTCCATTATTGATGTTTCCTTTCTTTTTTTTTTAATATTAACTTGCATGTTATTTGTGACATGTTTTCTTAGTTTTAACTTATCAAAAACATTAGTTAGATGATTACTCAAATTGTAGATTCTGATTCCCAAAACATGTCTCACGAGTCCTCAGAGCAAGCAATGAGTGATTACATGTCAAGATCCACTACCTTTAAGACTTTTATTAATTGAGATGCATGGAATAAACTAGATCCTAATTCTCAAGTCAACCTTCTTATAGCTTATGAAGACATCTTTTTTAAAAAGACAGAATCTATCTTAACCATTTAAAATAATTGAAGACATAGTGCACAATAAATCTTTAAATGAGTCTAGATAAATAATGATTAAAGTAATAAAAAATTCTTCAAGCTCTAATTCTCAATATGAAATCTCTCCTAGGTCAAAGAATTTGATTTATATAACAAGTGACAACCTCTGTGAGTTAGATAGAATTCCATCCTTAATTACTAAAGAGGATCTTTGAAGTATGATGAATTGATTTGTGATTCTTAAGAAAATCAATCTTAGGCTATTGAGGAAAAACGAATGGGCAAATAGATTTAAAAAAGGAAAAGTCACCTTTCTAGAGATCTTATTTAATCTCGTTTTAAGGTTTTTCTTTTAATCTTTCTATGTCAAGATTCTCCACCAGTTAAGTCTAGTACCCTATCAATTAAACTTAAATGTCTGGTATACTTTAGTCCATCTGTATGTTTTATGGAGAAAAGCCAAGTAAGACGAACCAACTTTATAGGAATTATGTCACCTTTACCAATTAAAGAGCAACTCAAAGAATCACTTGAGGCTAATTTATTTTGTTGCTTGGGACAAAAAACAGAAACTTATGGTCGACAATCTCTCTTTCAACAAGTCATGAAAAAATTAATTGGCTTTTGTTAATGGGAAATATGATTGAGTTTCAGATTGGGGGATGTGATTGTTTTTGTCCCTACGAACTTTGACACTTGAGGTCTATCTAATACCATTATTTTAATATACTAATGTTTACAATGTTTTCCAACTTATATTCTTCTTTTTGTAGTATATAGGGATTGTACAAAATCAATCCATCCTTTACTTGGAAAGAACTTAGCTGTATTACCTAATAATGTCTTCTTTGAGATTATTTTCACTTTAGAATCTGTGGAGATTGGATTTGATTTCATCTGTAGAACTATCTCACAAAAGAAGTAAGTACAAAGAATATATATTACATAATTATCAATTTACCCAAATAACCTAAAGCTTGTTGCTCCTAATAAAGTTGGTGAAAGCTCTACTTTGAAGGCAAAATATAAAGGGAAAAAAGTGCTAGTTAAGAAAAAGGCCAAGAGCAAAAACAAAGCAGCTGACAAAGCAAAAGTCGTAACCATCTTAAAAAGGAAGAAAGGCAGGCTCCCACTATTTTCGAGGAAAGTGTAAGTAACAAAATATACAACTTGAATATAAGGAAGGTAAAAAGAACTTGATAAAAGCATAGAACTCTTGTAATTCACTTGATTGAGATTTATGCTTATAGGTAATGGTTTGAGAAGATGAATTAGCTATCCTCCTCTCATTCATACTATGCCATGATGGATTTTATGTCTAAGGTATTTTATCATTAGACTAAACTTTCAGTTTTCCTTTTCATGATCTTTTAATTAACCTATTATATTTTAGGGGTTAACCTTATGATAAGACATTATGATTAAACTGATGCAAACTTTAATAATATTAATCTTGAAATCTAATAACTTGAATTAGAATTCAAACATTAAAAAAGTTAAAATTTGTTAAAAAATTTTGCCTGAATGATAAAAAAAAAACCAAGAATTAATAATAAAGACCTTGACCTAATAATTCACTAACTACGAATAAAAAATATAAGGAAAAAATTTAAATTTTACAAGAGATATCTTTTAATCAATTTACAAGGTTCTTTAAAAAATCAAAGAGAAAAATAATTGTTACAATCTTAATCGAATAAAATCTAGTTTATAATTCTTCTTTACAATAATTTTTTTTTTTAAAGTCCTTTTACAAAAAGTTTACAATTTAAAATTTTAAACAATTTAGATTAAAAGTCTTAGTTTAAAATATTTAAGAATAAAAGTTCTTAAATATTAAAGAAAAGTAATTAATAAAAATAAAATTTATGTAAAATTTCTACTAAAAAAAAAATTATATCTACTTGTTTGGATCATATTAACCAGTTTTTGATACATTTTTAAACTCATTTTCATGCTTAATTATATATTTAATGTTAATTTCAAATTTATTCAATCCAAATTTTTTGAATCAATTCGTAAACATCGCTTTAATTTTCTCCATTCTTATTCTTGTACTTGGTCCAAGTGACACATATAAAAAATTATTGTAAGTTTATTATTGATTCTTATTATTCTCTCTCTTCTCTCAAAAATTTGACCTAAAATCATCACTTTTTTAATAATGCATCAGCCACAGTATTTTTCTTACATTGCTTGTATTTAATCAAATAGGAAAAAGACTAAATAAACTTTATGAACTTGGCATGCATTTTATTTAACTTACCTTATCCTTTCAAATGCATTAAGGATACGTGGTCGGTATGTATGATGAATTCGTTCGGCCATTGATAATGTTGCAAAGTCTCTAATGCTCTTACAAATGCATAGAGCACCTTATTGTATATTGTGTAGTTCAATGCTGTCCCATTAATCTTTTCATTAAAATAAGCTATCAATATCTTTTTTCTGTATCAAAATAGTTTTAATACCTATTTTCAAGACATCACAATCAATTTTAAAAGTTTTAAAAAGATTAGATAATACTAATAAAGGTATAAAATACAACTTTTTTTTAATCGATTTAAATATGCGATTTTATTTGTTATCCCATTTAAACCTAATCATTTTTTTTTTCAGAATTTTAATGAAGGGTATAACTAGTTTACAAAAAATTTTAATAAAATGCCTATAAAACTTTGTGAAGCCATGAAAACTCTTTATCTCAATAATAAACTTAGGCGTTGGCCATCTTTAATAGTCTTGGCCTTTTCCTCATTCACCTCTATTCTTTTTGCACTAACAATATAACTAAGAAACATAATTTTTTTCATACAAAAAGAACTTTTTTAAGTATATATACAATTTTTCTTTCTAAATACATCAAGTACACAACATAACTGTTCGATATGGTTATTAAAATTTTTAGTGTACACTAAAATATCATCAAAATAATTCATAATAAATCTGTTTATAAATGTACGAAATACATGATTCATTAATCTTATAAATATGTTAGGTGTATTAGTTGACCAAATGGTATAACTAATCATTCATGTAATTCATATTTAATTGTAAAAATAGTTTTTCATTCATCACTCTTTTTCATCCTAATTTGATGATATTCACTTTTTAAGTTAATTTTTTATGCAAATACATGATCAATGTAATTCATCTAACTTATCATCTAATCTAGGCATGAGATTTCCATCTATATACTTTATCATAATATTATTGATAGCTTTATAATCAACACATATTTTTTACATTTTATTTTTTTTAAACACAAATAATACTTTTGAAGCTCCATTTTCTCCTCAGGATTATTTTTATAAGCTAGTTAATTAGGTATGTTATTATCAAGTACAAAATTGATTTGATATTCTATTTCTCCAATGGTGGTAACCCATTAGTAATATCATTCTAAAATGCATCACTATATTTTTACAATAAAGAAACAATGATACTAGGCAAAAATTTATCAAAATCGGTAGTGTTAAAATAAGTCTCTTTATTAAAAATAATAAACATAAGCTGATTGGTATAAAAATATTTTTAACATCTATCTTTTTAACATAAAAGTTTAATTGTTTTTTCTTTAATAATATATTTTTTTTCACTTTTTTTCTTTTTCTTTTAAACTCTCAATTTCTCTTAAATTTTTATCTTCACTCTTTTCTTTTTCCATACTTTTGATCTCACCCCCTTTTTTTTCATTTCATGGTCTCTCCTTAATTTCAATTGTTCCTTATACATTTGCTTTGAGATCATGGAGCAAGAGCAATGAATTTATTATCTCTTACAAAATAGTATCTATTTTTAAATCTATTATAAATGGACCTTTTATCATATTGTCATAGCCTATCTAATAATATATGACTCGCATGTATAAGGATAATATCACTCAACATCTTATTACAATACTTACTAATTAAAAAAGTAACTATTATTTGTTTAGTTACTTATACTTCTCCATATTCATTCAACTACTGAAATTTATAAGATCTGGAATACTTTACGATTAGTAAATTCAATTTCTCAACTAAAGTAATATTAGCTACATTAGTGTAACTTTCTCCATCAATAATTATACTATATATCTTAGTATTGATATTATACCTAGTATAGAAGATGTTTTTCCTTTGTTGATTATGATTTTTTTTTTAAATTTGGGTACTCAATACACGCCTAATAACAAGTGTTTCACTATCAACGAGAAATTTCACACTACTATCACTAGCATCTTTAAGTGATAGCATTATTTCTTTGTCACTTTCTTTTTCAGTTTCCAATTTTTCGTTGTCTCGCAAAAGCATAGCTTTCTTATTTAGACATTAAGAAGTTATATGCCCATACCTAAACAATAAAAGCATTTGATATCATGATTACGAGTTTGAGTTTTGGATTTATCTTTGTTCTCATTGAACATCTCCTCTTTTCCTTTTGGTGGCCTAGACTTAAAAGCAACTTTGTTATTCTTTCTCCAATTAATTCTCCATGAAGAAGTTGAATAAGCCTATTTTCCTTCCTTTTAAGTTATCGCTTTACCTTCATAACCACATGCACTATATCTTATAACTCTATATAATGTTGCAACTCTACCATATTTACTATGTTAGGATTTAACCCATTTAAAAATTTAAATATAGTAACTTCCCTATAATCCTTTATATTAGCTCTAATCATGATTACTTCCATCTTCTTATAGTAATTTGTAGGATGGTCGGGCCACTTAAGAAACATAGTTTATTGTAAAAAAATGACTATAATATAAATAAATAATATGCGTTAAAGAAGTAAATTACCAAACACCTATTTATCTTATAATTATTTATTTTAAATTTTTAATATTTATTCTTAAAACCAAATACAATTTATCAAAATTGAGTTTTTTTACACATATCTAGGCTTATTTTGAGTTTTTAATTTATTTTATGTGACTTTTCTCTTTTATTTTTTATATAATTTATAAATTTGTACTCTTTTATTCCTAGACATTATTGAATTTGTAATATAATTTTTGAGAAGATAAATGCTTTTATATTTGCATTCTTTTTTTTAATGTTAATTAAATAATAAATATTTAAAAAATACAAATAAAATAATTTCTTTCATCAAAATAAATAATATTTTCTTTCTACTATTTATATGTCATTCATTGCATGTGTTCATATGAATTGCTTGTTTCAAAACAATAAGGCGAAAGAATCATCAAAATCAAGAACTTAAAACCTCAAAGCCTATACGGTATAGAATAAATTACCTTATGACTTTGTAATGTACACAAATTATGTGTTCCTTTGGTTTCCTTGCAGTGAATCTCTATGATTTTCACTTGATCAATGAATCTGTTTCATGTTTCTCGTATATCAGAGCCATAAATATGACTCATCTTACTTTTTTTTGAGATTTTATAAAATATATTTTTTAAAAATTTGTAGTAATTTTACTTTATGATAATTATTACAAATTTTATAAAAGTATATATTTATCTCCTTTTTAACTATAAATTAACTAATTAAAATATAAATATACTTCTAATTTATTTTTTTTTATAATCAAAACTCTAATTTATTCATTCTTATTTAATTTTTTTGTTTTTAAATTTATTTATATTAGCTACTAATTTATATTCTAAACTTTTAATAATATAAAATTTTAATTATTTTAAAATAAATATTATATTATCTTATTATTTAAAAAATAATTTGCATTAAGCTTTTAAAATTTTACAATACTATTATTTTAGAATAAAAATGATTTATATAATAAAAGTAAAATATTTTATAATTATTAATTAATACTATTTAAAAATTTATATAATAAAATTATTTTTATAATATAGATCATGAATCTTGTATGAAGTAGTCAGTAATTCTAAATTAATTTATATAACAATAATATAAATATATATAATTAAAGTTTTTTTAAATAAATTACTTTTGTTTATTTTATAACATACATCTAATAAGTTTTAAAAATTAAATAAAATTAAGTATATAATTTAAATTATAAAGAATAAACAAATTAATAGTATATTTATTTTTTAATTAGTTAATTTTGAGTTATAGAGAAAATAAATATATTTTTTTATAAAATTTATTACAAAATAAAATTATAAAAAATCTCATAAGATATTTGATAAAACTCTCGTTACTTTTATTTCCAAATAATCCTTGTTTTCTTATGTAATGAGAGTCGAGAAAGGAACTCGCCGAATCACAGCCAGGTCTTGTTCCTTTAGACCTATGAACTTGGCCGGGTTGTTTGTCACCTGTCGCATGGCTCGAACTCCCAAGTCTCTTAGAATCTGCCGGCAAGAAAGTGTGTGAAGTTATAGTTGATGTTCATCGCATCCATGTGAGTAGTATGCTTGATAAATTTCTCAAAATGGTGTGATGCAGTAAACTTGACATGAAAGGGTGGTCAAGGATATATTCTCAAGTTAAATATAGATCTCATTGCCGTTTCGCATGCATCAATAGCTAAGCCAAGTTCTATATTAGTCTGAACCGTGTCATGACCTTGATCCTGCAAATTATGGGCTCGCAGTTTGTGACCTAGACCAATCCCTCTTCCATCGTGACCTCGGAGGTAAATAACAACTCCTCTGCGTACTTGCTCTATTAATTGCATCGCTAAATTCAACTGGCTGCCAGAGTCACACCGAGCTGATCCAAATATGTCCCCAGTTAAACATTCTGAATGAACTTTAACAAGAACATCTTGCCCATTTCCAATGTTTCCCTGCCGTTTGCAAGAGAACAGAAGTTTAAACCAATTGCCGGTTACCAGGCAACCCAATGAATTTTCTTGCATAAGGAAAATTTTACCTTAACAATAGTTACATGTTCTGTCCCATCTTGCTTTGAGCGTAGCAGAAAGCTTGAAATTGACCCCATTTAGTAGGCAAACGTGAATGGCTGTTCTTTCAACCAATCTTTTCCTCTTTCGTTGTTATCTGCAGCCAGGATGTGCAATAACATTGGTCAATAAATGCAGTCAATTATCCTTTGCCCCTCCCTCATTCTTCACTGTAAGAACAAAACATATTTTTTGCAGCATATGTATGAAGTAATTGGTTCTATAAATCACCGATCAAATCAGTCATTGACACAATAGTGAACGCCGTGTTCAATCCCAATTTCCTTAAACTGGGCAACTAGGATATGGAATCGTTTTCTTGATCAACAACAGCTCAAAGAACAGATATTTGCCTCGAGCCAGCCCACACGAGCAAATACACAGAAGCCTCGGTGTGACCCGCCCTCCTTAAGACCCCCCATTTCCACACTACAAGGGAAACACATAAGCTGGCCTTTTGAAAACAAAGAACCATTTTCATTTCCCTTCAAAAAACTATCATCAGACAGGTCTCCTGCTCCGATTCCAAACAACCCAATTGACCAACAAGCAGAACTTAGCCATGCCTAACTGTGTAGCACCAATTCTGTACTCCTAGCAGGCATGAAAATTGCATGAAACCTGAAACACAACCACCATTGCAACTTAAACTTCCATATAATTGTATAAATACATTGTTTTGCAGAAGCTGCACCGGGACTTGATGATGATAGGATGAAACAATGGCTGGGGTAAAAGAATGGAGTCCATGAAAATTGAGAAAATTTGACAAGCTTTCAAAGACATCTGAATTTCTGATATTTGTTTATTTGGTGTTTTTGCCTCCATAATTTTGCATGTTCTGGCCCATAGAGGGCTCAAAAGCCCACCTCTAGCTCTGGATTTTAGATGTCGTTATCCAAAATGTATTTATTTTAACCAATTAACTGATGCGCAGAAAATGAAAGCTCGCCTTAAGCTGTACGTCGTCGTCGAGTCAGCAACGTCATAAAGCCGATGTTAAATCAAAAATTTATCATAACCTAAACTTTACGGTCCAGATTCATACGTGTTCAACACGCGCACTACTTGATCGCAAAACTCAGCAAATGCTTCACCCCATTCGCATTCTCTTCGCTTGAAAGGGACCTGCTGACGTGGCCAAACTTTATAAGCTCAACTCACGAAAAGAGATCAGGAGAAAGTCGCCGGCGTAAACGACACTCCGTTGATCTCTCCAAAGACTATGAAGCAGTTGGCCTTGCTCACTTGCTCCTCTTTGTTGCCGCCACGTGTGCTTCACTGACTGCCCTCCTTTTCCCGGCCAGCAATCGCGGGTGCACTTCCGGCTAAACTGTACTTCACTCTCAACTTTACCGTTTCTTCCATTTGAGAGTCGTTTTCGTTCCATTTTGCATCATTTGGTGTTGTTTCTTTTGTGGTGATAGTTGACGGGCCATGGCGGAAGCGTTAATACCGGAAACTAGTCTGAAAGATAACAGGGTATTGAAAATGATCTTTGCTGTGAGTGGAATCATGACAACTCTTGTCATCTACGGTATTTTACAGGCAAGTAATCTTATCATTTCATAGTGATCTACGTTCATTTCTCGTAGCTGTATTTATGATTGTAAACAAAAAACGATTAATGTGCTTTTGTTCATGTTTTGAAATTGAGCGATTAAATTTGTGGAAATTAGGGGCGATGATGAGAACAGAAAAATAAAAGAGAGAGAGAGAGAGAGAGAGAGAACTGGTGCATAGAAATTCATTGAATATAGAAATTCATTGAATTAGGTCAATATCATGAGTATAATTTCTTAGATAGAACTGTAAATTGATTATTTTACATCAATTGAAAATTTGAGTGTAATTGCATGAATATGGTGGCTGTTTAAATTATTATAAATACTGGTTGATTTGTAAGTACTGTTAGAAAAAACCCAAAATTGATTTGAATTGAAGAAAGTGGTTAAAGTTCAATCTTTTTCTTCAGGAAAAGATCATGAGAGTTCCATATGGAGTAAACAAGGAATATTTCAAGTACTCATTATTTCTCGTTTTCTGCAACCGCCTCACTACATCAGCTGTTTCTGCTGTGACTTTATTGGTATGCTTCTGAGATTAATATATCCTATGCGATATTCTTCAAGGAGGAGTATGAGAGGGTTCATTTAGAATAAATCAATTGTCATTCACTCTGCATTTCAGCTGGATATGTACTGTTACCTGCATTGTGGAAACTGGAGCGGAATTTTTTTTCTGCTTAAGAAATTTTGTTTTGTTATTTTTTCTAGGCAAGTAAGAAATCCCTGGATCCTGTTGCTCCAGTTTATAAGTACTGCCTGCTATCAGTGGCAAATATACTGACCACAACTTGTCAGTATGAGGTAAGCTATGACTTATTTCAGCATTATTAACCATGATTTCTGTCTCTATGTATGCATTCTAATAGGAAATATCTTTCCTAATATATAATTCGCGGAATGTGTTGCTTAATGGAAGTTTATGATTAAAATATATTATAGATGAACATTCTGTTTGACTACTATACTTGCTCCAGGCCTTGAAGTATGTCAGCTTTCCAGTTCAGACACTTGCAAAGTGTGCGAAAATGATACCTGTTATGGTGAGTTGAGTTCAGCATGTTTTGCTTGCAAGTGTTTAAGCAGCAATTTCATTTTTTTTTTTTTCGCATGGAAATTTCTTGTATTTCACTTGTTTTGACGAGTCATATGTGATATATTTCTTCTTGGCATCTTTTTTGTGCACGGTTTTCAACCTTGATTGTTTAATTTTTTTTCCTCGTGATAAAATTGTTATTCCTTTGACAATCATGGGGCTCCTCATTGTTTTCTAGTGAACCACTGGTGAATGCCTGGCCTTAGTTACTTTTCTAATAGCCATCTCTCTCTGATTGACCTAACTGGTAAAAGGATTGGCTGTGGGAAGGGGACCTTGCTCTGGTTCTGAAGTTCCTGTCATATAACTTGTATTAGCTTTAACAGTTGAAAAAGAAGGGTGTGGCAGTAAATATCTGGTTTGTGTCATAGTTTCACTGGAATGTGTCCTCATCTCCTTTAATTTTAGTTTCCGAAGACGTCATCTGATAGAGGCTGTCTGTTGATTGTTGAAACATTTCCTCTTGAAAGATCACAAGATGAAGGCTTTTTTAAATCACTCTTGTAGCCTCTATAATCTATTATTCATTAAAGTTGATTTGAAACTTTTCTATATTGTTTATTCTACCATGGGATAATTTCATTTCAAAAATGCGGTATTCATTGCTGTTAATTTATAGATGATTTTTGTTACTTCCGTCTTTGTTCTCAAATAGATATTGTGTATCATATATATATATATATATATATATATATATTTTTCTTTTGCCAACCAAATGCAAACTATTCCAATTATTTTCTTGTTTGTTGTTTACTACAGATTTGGGGCAGTTTCATCATGCAAAAGAGATACAAGGGCTATGACTATTTGTGGGCTTTGCTGGTGACCCTGGGCTGTTCAATATTTATTCTATTTCCGGTAATTTTTTGTGGTTGTCCTCCGATTCTTAGTTAGATTTCACTACTTATGGTGATTTTTATACTTCCACAATTCTCAGGACCTTCCTTGTGTGTCCTTTTGTTGAGACTTCTTGTTTTAACTATTGGATTGTTGATTTCTCTTTGGTTGTATGATTAGCTTAGTATGTAAAAGTTAAATTAGTTTACCACTAATCTTCCGCTATGGCTGGTTTCACTATTGCAATTTGTGAGACAAATTTTGAGATAAGCTGAACCAATTCAATTCTGTTTCTGACTGTAGGCAGGATCAGACCTTAGTCCATACAGCAGAGGAAGGGAAAACACTGTTTGGGGTGTTTCCTTGATGGTTGGCTATCTTGGGTACTTACTTGAAACCCTTTTCCTCTTGTCATGAGAATGCTCAAATTATTTTCATTTCTAATTTGTTTGACATTGGCTGTTTTAATGGCAATGATTTCACTCTACCTTGAGTGTAAATATAAATTTTGTGGTGTTTCCTTGATGGTTGGCTATCTTGGGTACTTGAAACCCTTTTCCTCTTGTCATGAGAATGCTCAAATTATTTTAATTTTTAATTTGTTTGACATTGGCTGTTTAATGGCAATGATTTCATTCTACCTTGAGTTTAAATATAAATTCTGTGTTTATATGTTTCTCACGTGTCCTTCCATTCTATGTTTGCGCCTTCCATTCTATGTTTACACCTCACACTTGAATTCATTTAATTATTCATGTTAATGCTATATATATATATATATATTTGATAGAAAACAAAAGAAATTCATTAGGATGTAAGGGAAGAAGACACAAAAGTAAATGAGAGGTCCACAAGGCTGCCAAAACAGCTCTTAGGCTACCTATCGAATTTAAAAATCAAAATTAGCCGATCTATACCTCTAAGAATATGCCCTCCTAAAATTTACAATAGAATATAGGAGCCTCAAATGGCAAAATTAACCCAAGACCACTTCCCAGTTGAGATTGATGAAGAAGAGATAAGAAGCATCTGCAAAATCCTTAGAGACGGAGGCCCTAAGGGAAGCAAGAAAACAAATTCTGTCCCATAACCCAATGACATCTTTGTCTATCTTTTTTTCAAAGATACAACTATTTCTTTTCTGCCAAATCGCCCATAATAAAGCAGAACTGCTGGTTTCCATAAATAAATTTATGTTAATGCTATATCACTTGGGATTAGAGGAAGTACCATGTTAGATTGCTCATACATAAATAAAAGTTTGACTTCTTTAAGGCATGCTACAGTCATCCATAAATAGTTTTCTTCAGCTTTTTTACTTTCTTGATTCAATCAATTGTTGTTCAGATTTTGGATGGAGTATTGATAATAGAATGATTCGTAACTGATTGTTATTGAAAATGTCATAATATAAACAGTTGATGGATACATTTGGGAAAGGACATTTATACTTTTATCTTACATGTCTAGATGTTCATGTGATTTTTGGGCATACAAGCACAGAAAAGTTTGGTTTACTGTTGGAAGTGTGCAGATGTTTTTCTGCACCTCATTGGACACTTGCTCCACTTGTATTTTCTTTTCTTCTAATGGGATTGTTTACAGTTTCTTATCAAATAGAGAAGAAGAAGAAATGATGCTCATGTGTTGGTCTTAACAGGTTTGATGGCTTTACGAGCACATTCCAAGATAAATTATTTAGAGGCTATAATATGGAAATATACAACCAAATATTCTACACGACATTATGTTCTTGTGTTCTCAGCTTGACAGGTGAGTTCCCTGTTTAATCTGAATCTTGATACTTGAAAACCCGTTGTGGTTGATAACTGACATTTGGTTTTGTTGAATTCTTCTGTTGTTTCACTCTATTTTACAGTTAATATTAAGGGATATTTGTTTAATCATGCAAGTGCTAAAACTTTGTGCCTAAATGATGGTTTGATGAGCCATGAATTTCACTGGACATCTGAGAGTTCCCATACCTTTCATATTTAGAATGCAATCAACTGCCTTTTAAAATATCCTATGATATTCAGAAAAATTCATATACTGTGCTCTTAGAATATCAGATAAGCATATTCATTTGCTTTGAGATTTGTTCTGGTCAGTAAGGGAGTTGTTTTGAATATTGAATTTCATTACCAGAAGATTGAGTACTGGAAATGTTCTATGCGCTGAAACCTTGTGCCAAGAAATTCAGATTCATGGCATAATAGCTTTATATCATATTCTAAATCAACTCAAGAAGCCTGGACATTCTTTCTTTCTATATGTTATAACCTCAAAATCAAGCATGAATATTCCTCTCTACATGAACCGAGATTTAATATCTGACCAATATTTTTAACAGTAATATAAAAGCATTAATGATGATCGGGTATGTTATTTGTATTGTCCAAAAGAAGGTCAATTCTCTGCCCCTCCCCACTTTAGGAGCTATTTAGTTTAAAATTTAAACCAGCTGTTCCTCTACAGTAAATGTACCAGCATCATACACCTTCAATTGGGTGTTCCTGACATCTGGTAAAACCCTTGAAATTCCATAGACTCCTAGAGTGGATTATTATTATCTTACATATCTACTCTGGCTTGGGTGTAAAAGCTCTTTTATTACGCTTAAGTTTGATTTTTGTTCTTGTATATTATTTGTTAATGACTGATTATATTCGACTTGTTTTGGTTTAGGCCTGTTATTAGAAGGACATCTACTTCTGGCAGTAGATTTTGTTTATCGCCATAATGATTTTTTCTTTGACATTGTGTTGCTTTCAACTGTAAGTAATTTTAATTTTATCATCATGATCGTTTGATATTGTGCTCATTACATGTTTTCTCTTTGTCCCAATGACTTTTCCATTGCCTATCCCTCTTTCTTCCTCCCGCACATCTGCTACTAAATCTTGACTCTTCACTCTTCTCATAGTGCTGGGTTATGGACCAATACAAACCTTTATCAGTCAATGAACAAGGAATTATTCCATGCAGGTGGCAACCACGAGTCAATTCTTTATTTCTTACACAATTCGTACCTTTGGTGCCCTCACATTTGCCACCGTCATGACAACAAGACAGGTGAAGTAGATGCTTCCGCAACAAAATTGATATATTCTCATTTTCATCTCAAAGCTTTGCTTCTAACTATTGTGCCTGGTGTTTTTTTTAATTGTTCAAGTTGGTGAGCATCTTGTTGTCATGTGTGTGGTTTGCTCATCCCCTTAGCTGGGAACAATGGATCGGAGCTGTAAGCCTCGTTCTCTATCTTGTCCACCAAATTTGCATTTGAATCTCAATAACACTCATTATGTTCGTTTGATAGGTTATTGTTTTTGGTTCCCTATATGTGAGGAACTTCTTGAAAAAAGCTTCTCAGACTCCCCCACCTTCTGAACATCTAATGGAAAACATGCATAATGGAGCTTCTAGTCCTGTGAGAGATTCAAGTTCAGTGAAAGCTTTGAGTCCTGTGAGAGGATGCCCTTGAGAAGAAGCTTCAGGAGATGATTGCCATCGGCACTTCCTATAGTTGTCAGGTGATGGAGGGAGCTCTAGTTTCATGTGTGAAGGCTGCATCTTGGAGATTTTGGACAAGAATTTGGATAAAATCGATTCAATTTGCACCCTATCATAGCAAATGGTTATAAGTGGAGAGAAAAGCAAAGCTGATAGAGTTGAAGAGATATTTGATGACCCTCAATTTTTCATTGGGGACAATATTTATAGTTTTAACCAGAGTCACAAAAGCTTTTGCCCGTTCTCATTTGTTTTGCCCCTTTTTTCTTTATAATTTAAATACAGAGAATTTAGATGTTTTGCCCCTTTTTTCTTTATAATTTAAATACAGAGAATTTAGATGTTTAGAAGATGTATAATGCATTTTGCCATTCTATGTTTTTGCTTCTGTTGCGTTCTCTAGCAAAAGGAAGACAGAAATTGATAATAAAGAAAAGGGCAGGAAAAGAGAAAAGCCAAGTTGGTATGATATTTCAGTTTTTGTCTGAGCATTTTTGTTTTTTTGGGAGTTTTATTGTGTATATTTTTTAAAATTTATAATTATTTTATTTTGTAATAAATTTTATTAAAAAATATAATTAAATTAATTAATAAAACATAAATATATTTTTAATTTTAATTTATTTTTGTCTAATTTTTAGAGTAAATTAAAAATATTTTTAAAATAAATAAAATAATATTTTATTAAAAAATTTTAATTCTATATAATATATATTAATTTTTTGATAAATTAATTTAAATTTTTTTATTATTTTATATATAATTTATAATTTATTAAAAAATTATATAAATATTGAAGTAATATTAATTAACGATAATAATATAAAAATATTGTAATTAATATTTGTATATTATAATATTTTTAAAATAAATAAAATAATATTTTATTAAAAAATTTTAATTCTATATAATATATATTAATTTTTTGATAAATTAATTTAAATTTTTTTATTATTTTATATATAATTTATAATTTATTAAAAAATTATATAAATATTGAAGTAATATTAATTAACGATAATAATATAAAAATATTGTAATTAATATTTGTATATTATAATAATTTTATTATAAAATTTTAAAATAAATTATTTTATAAATAATATGATAATATATAAATAATATATATTTTAAGTTAATTAAATTAGGACTTTTACTTATAAAATATTATAAAAAAATAAGTGTAGGTTTATTTTTTATACAATTTTGTAGAAATTGAAATTGTTACAAATAATGGGGAAATATATTAGTTTTAAAGTTATAAGTAGTTTAGCAACACAGTGGCTGTAGTTTAGTGGTCAGAATTCTACGTTGTGGCCGTAGAGACCTGGGCTCGAATCCCAGCAGCCACAGTTTTATCTTTTGAATGTTTTTCACGAGATCAACACCCCCATATTGTGACTTTTTATAGTGGGAATGCCATTACAGAATAATTGAGGAGTTCTCTTCCCGTGATCATCACGTTGCAGACTTTAATTACATTACCTTCCCAAAGAACAATAGTAAAAGTTGAGAAACGAAAGGACGGCAATCAACATTTGTCAAATTTTATATTATTGGATTCCGAATAAAGGCACTGCAAAAAAAGGTTTTATGCAGCAGGTAAAGATGTAGATTATAAAATTATAACATTCCCATTTCAAATTCTCTGAAAAGCATAAATGCTTTAATCCTTCTAGCAAAGCTAATTATGATAAGAATTAGGCGATTTTTAAGGCAATCAATCCAGAACAAAACCCCCCATTAAGACTCGCCTTGTTTCTTTCCTATTGGTTGTAAATTTGTAATCCCAGTTTCCTCCCGACACGTTCCAATCACAATCAATACCATATGTTGAAATATACCAAAATGTGAATGATTTCAGAATTTTAATAATGACCGAATCTGTGCAAATCAGAACTTAAGCATAACTTAACCACTATAATGTTTGTATTCCGAATTATATCACGATTCTGTGTCTGTTGGTTGTGCTTTTCTCTTTAGTAGTTGTGGTTTCTTTATAAACCGTCCCAACTCGCCTCTGTTTTGCAAATATTGTTGTCTGGTTGCTGAGAAAGTGAGAGAAGAAGAAGAATAATGGAGATTGATTTGACACCAAAGTTGGCCAAGAAAGTGCACGGGGGTGATGGTGGGTCGTATCATTCTTGGTGTCCGGCTGAATTGCCTATGTTACGTCAAGGTAACATAGGTGCAGCCAAGCTTGCTCTTGAGAAGAACGGATTTGCTCTCCCTTATTACTCTGATTCCTCTAAGGTTGCTTATGTCCTCCAAGGTATATTTCTCTGCTTTGATTTTTTTTTATCTGTTTTATAAGATCTGGCTGATGTTTGATTATTTCTGTTGATCGTTTGTTGTGTTTGAGAATTTGTTATTGTGTTATAAATGGGATTTGTATCATGAGAATAAAGATGATTGATTTATGAGGGTGTTTTAGTTATGATATCTACCCTGTTTCTTTTAGTATGCTAAGGTTGCCCAAAGGCGTGTCACCCAGTTGTCTGAAGATTTTTGTCATTGGATTGAGTTGTTATATTTTGGGAAAATCTGTTTACTGTAATCAATTTTATTGTTATCATACTTTGTAATAGAATTTTCAGCATGTTTTATTTCTTTCTAACACAAGAATGGTGGTTCTTGGTCCGGAAAAGTTGCTTGGATATATTTATCCTGGTCCATTTTGAAGTTAGAAATGGATATTTTGATCACAAAATATAATTCCAATATTTTATAACTGGAGATGGTTCTTACCGGTCATATCATTATTTCAATCTTAGGTTCTGTAATCAGACTGCAAATAATTTCAGTTAAGCACTAAGCTTTTGTTACTAGTCCCTGTTATATAGTGGTTGACTTCTATGTGGAATTAATTTTCGTTTGATGTTGCCTGTCTTTAGGAGATGGTGTGGTTGGAATTGTAATTCCTGAAAAAGAAGAAAAGGTTGTCGCAATCAAGAAGGGTGATGCAATTGCTCTTCCTTTTGGTGTTACTACTTGGTGGTATAACAAAGAGGACACTGAGTTGGTTGTTCTTTTCTTGGGTGATACCTCAAAAGCCCACAAAACTGGTGAATTCACTGATTTCTTTTTGACTGGCTCTAATGGCATCTTCACTGGCTTCTCAACTGAGTTCGTGAGCCGTGCATGGGACCTGGATGAACACACTGTTAAGTCCCTCGTAGGGAATCAAACAGGAAAAAGAATTGTTAAGCTTGATGATGCAAATGCCAAGTTGCCCGAGCCAAAGAAGGAAGACCGAGAGGGTATGGCTCTGAATTGTTTGGAAGCTCCACTAGATGTTGACATTAAGAATGGTGGAAGGGTCGTTGTATTGAATACTAAGAACCTTCCTCTCGTTGGTGAGGTTGGACTTGGTGCTGATCTTGTCAGGTTGGACGGAAAAGCCATGTGTTCTCCTGGTTTCTCTTGTGATTCTGCACTCCAGGTCACTTACATTGTTAGGGGTAGTGGGCGTGCTCAAGTTGTGGGTGTTGACGGCAAAAGGGTCCTGGAAACAACTGTCAAGGCTGGTAACCTATTCATAGTTCCAAGGTTCTTTGTTGTTTCAAAGATTGCTGACCCAGATGGCCTGGAGTGGTTCTCTATCATCACCACTCCCAAGTAAGTCTTTTCTTAAATGATCACTCTCTTGCATCCCTTGAATCATCATCATATGCCTGATTGTTGTTGTTTTGTATGGCATTGGCAGCCCTATATTCACACATTTGGCTGGAAGTATTGGAGCGTGGAAGGCCTTGTCTCCTGGAGTTCTGGAGGCAGCATTCAATGTTCCTTCAGATATAGAAAAGCAATTCAGGTCCAAGAGGAGTGCCGAAGCAATTTTCTTCCCCCCACCGAACTAGGCCAACTCGCTTGCTTTTTTTCAATAAAGAATACAAGTTTTCAAGGGTCCTAGACTTTGCTCTATTATCTTATCAATGAATATTGTTAGTGTCTGATTTCAGCTGTAAGTTTTTCTGTAGGTATTAACCTCGATTTTCAATTGAGATTATTTAAAAAGATTTTTATAAAATTTAAAATAAAAAAATATTAAAATATTTTAACTATCAAATTAAAGGTTATATAATAAATATTATTTAAAATTTAAATAAAAAAATAAATAATTTTTTTAAAAAATTAATTATACATAAATTAAAAAAATTAATTTTTTAATATAAAAGTTTTTATAAAAGAACCTCAAACCAATTTCTTCAAACGAAAAAACTAATCTCTATAATTTTACATAAATACTATATATATATATATATTAAAATTATAAAATATGACGTGGCGAACAGATGGAAGCTTCAACTTCACTGAGAAGTCAAATCCCAAAACCTCACACGCTCACTCAAGTCGTCGAAAGAGTGAAAATGGCGCCACTGAGATCATTGGAGATTGAATATCCTATAATCGACTGTAACTTCCGAAACTTTTGCGCTTCTCACGGAATTTTCTCAGGTCCCTTCCCCTCCATTTGTATTTGTTTATTTGAAAAATTTATCTGTTAATGCTTCGTATCCGTTTAGCTGCCGAGTAACTGAGGCTACAGAATGGAATTGAAAGTTGCCAGGTGATTTGTAAAATTAACTCAAAATTGAACGTATTAGCTCAGAATTGAATCTTTTTTTCTGTTAGTGGGGATTCGTATTTAGAAGATCTTTTGCGTTGTTCTGTTTTACTGTTTGGCTGCTGAGGCAATGCCAGGAAATTATGGAAATTTTTTGAAACCCCGGTTTTGATTGTTTTGACCAAATTATATGATTTACTTGACAGTACCTGAGCCTATTGAACTTCACGTTTTTACTTCAATCTCTGTACACGCATACTCACAAATACAGTTGAAAATATTTTTGTTGGTTGTGTGCAGTGGAAGATTTTGTCCTTCATGACCTTTATGAGTTGGCCGCGTTTGCAGATCAAGAGCCTAATTCAGATAGATTAAAAGAGGTTGGCTCCAAGTCTGTGCTTTTTTAATATAAACTTGTGCATCAAATGTTTAATTCTACAGAATTATTGTAGTACGTTCTTTTAATGCATTCTAAATTTGACAATTAGGGAATCACTCAAGTCCTTGCTATCATAGACAATCAGCATCAACCGTGGTTGAATGGCATGCAGTTGCTGGAAGATGCTCAGCATAATAAACATGTCTTATCAACTGGGTTTGAAGGGTATCATGTGCTAGAATACTCACTTTCTGACTCTCTTGGAGGTAAATTTGAGGCTCTGAATGTATCTGTACTAAATTTCTATGGGTGGTTGTACGCATCAGGATTGATTTGCTTCTTCAAGGTGGATTGCGTCAGGGATTGTTGACAGAATTAGTTGGGCCATCCTCTTCTGGTAAAACACAGGTAAGAAGTTCCGCCAAGTTGTGGTTGCAATGTCGGGTGTGATGGTAACATTTTTGGCTACCAACCATTGTCTGGTTTGACCTTTGTGAATGGTCACATAGTTCAACAATGCTTAAGGTTAGGACTGTGTCAGTCCATATCATCCATCCCAAATCCTAAGACCCTGCTTTGGCAGGACCAACACCATGTAAATGGGATTTCTCAATAGATTTTGAAGTTTACAATTGCTTGAAAATAAGCCTAAGTGTGATGTCCACAGACTGATACAATCATGACTTGTTTCATATTATCCTGATTTCGTTTGTTCCATTGTCAAGTGTTGATTTATTTTATTTACTGTTCCTAGAACTTATTTCTTTTTCGATCTTCAGATTTGCCTTCAAACTGCTGCTAATGTTGCCGTAAAACATGTTGGCCATGTTGTATACTTTGATACCGGAAACTCTTTTTCTCCCCAACGCATTGCACACTTTGTTAGGCAAATCTCTGGCTCTGCCTTTTATCAGGTCAACCACTTTATGTCTTTTTTTTATTGTTAAATCATTTTTTTCTTATGCTTGTAACTCCTCTGCAATCTTTTACCTTTTTACCACTGTTGTAGGCTAAAGACAAAACACTTCAAAAAGCAATGAGCAACATTGTATGTCACTCAGTGTTTCACATGTTTGCGATGTTTGATGTGCTACGCCAGCTGGAGTGTGAATTAAGATCTCAGGTCTCATAAAATGAGTGAATCAATTTAATGCTTTTGGAAGAATTTGTTTCTAATTTTATTGAATATATGACCACTTCTTCAGATGGAGAGAGGAGGTTACCCGGTGCAATTGCTTATAATTGATTCAATATCATCATTGATTACTCCAGTCCTCGGTGGTGGATCACAGGGTATAGATTCTTGTATGTGCATCTCTGTTTCTTGTTATCTCATTATAATGGCAAGCACTAGCTCTTTTCATTAGTTGAAATTAAAAGGACAATCTTTCTTAATTAGCTAATTCTACAAATGTTCCAATCTTTTTAACTTATGACTGGACTAACTCATCTGCAACTAATATGCATTTTAAAATTAATGGGTACAGGACGTGCTTTGATGATATCTGCTGGATTTTTGCTAAAGAAGTTATCACATGAGTATAATCTTGCAGTAGTGGTAAGCTTTCCACTTGAAAAAACAGTGATGCTGTTATTTTCCTTAATAGACGAAATTCCTGTGTTCCCTGATTATTTACATTAAATCCTTGATTACCCATAGTCTCCGTCAATCTTTTAAAGCTTATGTTATATGATCCAATTTTGTGGATGAAGCTGGATGAATGTAATTCAAGTTATAGGGGTGTACTGACACAAAGCGAATAATATTTTGAAAAGTTCAAAAGACTGTTTGAGAAGTTCTACTTGACAAGTTGCAAGGCTCTTGTACATTTATTCAGAGAGTCTACAACCACATGGATGACTAGTAAACTTCAGCAAATGGTTACTTTGGATGCTAAAATCTAGTTTGAAATGGTATAGGAATGGATTACAGCTTGTAATGCATTGCTGCTCTCTTTAATAATTAGACTTGTGTAAAAGTTAAGATTAACCTATTTCTGCATTCCTTTCCAGATTTTTGTTAGTTTTATGCATGTAAAACCGACATGGTAAATTTAACTAGCAATGTTTTGCCAACAATGATTTAGCCACACATGCATTGTTCCATGTATAACTAGAGTAATTGTTGAAGGTGACCAATCACACAGTGGGTGGTGAGGGAGGCATTTCTAAGCCAGCCCTTGGTGAGAGTTGGAAGAGCATCCCACATGTGAGGCTGTTGCTCTCCCGCAACCATGGGAGCAGTGTCTGCAATCTTTCCATTCTAAAACACCCAGCCATGGTTTGCATCTTTATCCTATGGTTTTTTATTTTTATTTTTTATTTATAGTTATTGCAAATAGATTAAGGCTTCTAAAAATTTTTCTTACTGTTAGCCCTTTAATTCTTTCCTCCCCTCTTTCTCCTGCTTTGTCTTTTTTCCATTTTCTGATGCTGATTTTCTACAGACCTTATCAAGCATTGTTTGATTTTTAATTTATTGATTTTCCATTTTCAGGCTTCTGGTAAGGCTGCAAAGTTTGCTATTTATGATTTATGACAAAATATTGTTCACTTGTACTGTAACCAAGTCATAAAGGTAAGTTATGATTATTTCGGGAAGAATCAAAGTTTTTCTCCTCTGCTAATAGTGTTGTACATTGAGCTGTTTGGCATAATATTAAAGCTACTGGGAACTTTGGAAAATGAATGAGGGTACTGTTTGGGACAATTTTAATTCTACTTAACTTTGAAAGCACAGTAAGTGTTAAGTAAATACCCACCTTTTACTTGGTGCTAATGTTTAGCAATTCCACTCACCCTCCCATTGGTACTTAATATATTTTATCTCATCACAGCTATGGATTAAAAGTCAAAGTCTGTCGATCCCCAATATATTTTTTAGTTTTGAATGTCTTTATTTGTTTAAGGTCTGGGGAATTTTATTTGATATTAGATCATTATCAATCTACCTACTAATGCCGTCAACTTGCAGATATATCTCCTGATTCCTCGTGAAGTGATGCCGTTGAAGAAAGGGATTTTCATTATGGGTGTTGAAGTAAAGTTGGCTCTTTAAACCATGGCTGCCATGGTTTTTGGAGGTATTTGATTTAACATTTAAATTCAACAATTTAACAATTCTTCGGTCATGGAGATGATGTGCCATTGATGCTTCTTTTAGAGTACTCCTCTTGGCACTTTGATGGCGTATCTTAATCTTTCAGAGCTCGCTGCCCTTTATTTTTTTGGCTGATCTGTAGTTTTCTGTTTAGTGAAATATGCTTCATTCCACCAAATAATAATAATAACAAATCAATAGAATTTATTTTCTCAATTACAACTAACAGACTTTTACAATCTTAACATGTTCATCGACTTGGGAGAAGCTTGTACAATCTCAACATGCCAACTTTAATGTTAAAAAAACGTACCGAATAAAAACATTAATTTACAATAATTATTATAAAATAAAATCACTAATTTTTAAGAGTTGGCACGGTTTTAATTTGTTGTTATAAAATTAAATTAAATTAAATTAATAAATATTAGTTTAATTTTGTTTGGTTCAAATTGAATTCAAATAGAAAAAAATATTTTTGATTGATTTAATTTGTATCAAATTTAAATTAAAATTCGAATCACCAATTTTTAGTTTAACCAAATCATTGATTTAGTTATGTTCAGTCTACTCCTACTAATTTTTAAAACTAAGTTGGTGAATGATAGGTAAATATTAAGTTTAAAGTTTAGATTTATTTTAGCAGTTAAAATTTAGGGGAAATAGTATGGTTGTAAATATATTTCAAATTGATTGACATGTTTACATTGTAAAATAGGTGATATAATGTCTATCATTTCCGTCCCTCCTGCTTATTCTAAAATCTTTCCTTCAGTTGCGGAGTATTATCGTGTATAATAAATAAACCAAATGAAAATACGCTGTCCTCTCTTTACTTCTTTCTCTTTTGGTTTTCATTATCATAAAATAACTAGAAGTACTATCATTTCTATTACAATTCCATGATTCATCCGACATCAAAAGCCATCGACCTAACAAAATCCCTTCTCTACCGATGCGTGAATCTTGTACCCTCCCACCAAAAGCACACTTCTAGTCGCAGTAAAGCCAAAATCAAAACAAAACCTAGGTATCAATGGCCTTACGATCACCAAACCACGCGAAAGCCGCGAAAACCTATACCATTTGTGACCGATTTGAAACAAATACATGGACCAGACGAGGCATTGTCCCTCTTTCACCAGTACCACCAAATGGGGTCTAAACATTATTACCCTTCATATGCTTCTCTTATCTACAAGCTAGCTCGTGCTCGCGATTTTGACGCTGTTGAGACAGTTCTTTGTTACTTACAAGATTACAGCATTCGTTGTGACGAAACCGTTTTCATTGCCTTGATTCAACATTATGGAAAAGCTCATTTGGTTGATAAGGCCATTGAGCTTTTCCATAGAATGACTTCTTTCGAATGTGTTCGTACGTTACAGTCTTTGAATTCATTACTAAACGTCCTCGTTGATAATGATAGGCTTGATGATGCAAGGAAAATGTTTCATAACTTTTATAAATTGGGTTTTCGTCCAAATTCGATTTCGTTTAATATAATGATCAAAGGGTGGTTGCAAAAGGACGAATGGGAAGAAGCGTCTAGGGTGTTTGATGAAATGCTTGACAGAGAAGTTCAACCTAGTGTTGTCACTTACAATAGTCTTGTTGGCTTTTTGTGTAGAAAGGGTGAAATGGATAGAGCGAAGGGTTTGCTTGAGGACATGATTAAGAAAGGAAAATACCCAAATGCCGTGACATATGCATTATTGATGGAAGGTTTGTGCTCCAAAGGTGAGTATAACGAAGCCAAAAAGATGATGTTTGATATGGCGTATCGAGGGTGCAAACCAAAGCTTGTAAATTTTGGTGTTTTGATGAATGACCTGGGCAAGAGAGGGAAGATTGACGAGGCAAAATCTTTACTTACTGAGATGAAGAAAAGGCGGTTTAAGCCAGATGTTGTAACATATAATATATTGATCAATTATTTTTGCAAGGAGGCTAGAACAGCTGAGGCTTATAAGGTTTTGATTGAGATGCAGGTTGGAGGTTGCGAGCCAAATGCCGCCACATATAGGATGATGGTTGATGGGTTTTTAAGGGTTGACGATTTTGAGGGTGGTTTGAAGATTTTGAGTGCAATGCTGACAAGCCGGCACTGTCCTCGTTTAGAAACATTTTGTTGTTTGATTGTGGGTCTATTAAAGTATGGAAAGGTTGATGATGCTTGCTTTATTTTGGAGGAAATGGTGAAGAGAAAGATGAGATTTGATTTAAAAGCTTGGGAAGCTCTAGTTACAGATGCTTGTCGTGGCAATGAACAGGCAGGTTTGCTTGTGAGTGAACTTGTCTCTGTCCATTAAAGATCATAGAGAGAAAATACGACGTGACATTGCTGCAGCAATTGTGGCGGTTTCTAGTGTACGTATAATAAGAGGCCCTGGTTTGAGCTATGATCTTAGATTGTTTGCTATGGTTGGATTTCTCTGCCCATATGGAAATCAGAGATATGTAGTTTTTTAATTCATTGGCCATAAGATTTTGTCATAACTGTAATCCATTTGCTGTGGGCCTATCTAGGTGTAAAAGTTCGCATAACCATTGATTTTTTCTACAAGAGGAAAATGGAAGTAAGACAACTGGTTGCCTCTGAAAACCATGGTCAGTGGCTAAAGCTGCGGGTAGTCCATCTGTTGGTTTATTAATCTGCCCACTTATAGAATCCAGGAGGAGGAGGAAGCTCTGATGTCAATACTTGTATCCTTAAAGAATTGTTGTTGCTCCGGCATAGCCACCCTTCTGTATTCTGAGAAGCTATTGATCATGGCAACAGGTCAGTACCTGAAATGGACAGAGTGCAGCATTAATGCAATCGTTGACAATATTTACGGAGAAATTCAATTTTTAGCTTTAGAGAGGTGTCACTTGTATGTGTATTTGTATTGGGTAATCCCGAGTGAAAACCTAAGTATTGGTAGCACGGATGGAAAAATGTCATGGATACAAGCTCTTTGTCTTGTGAGGTGGGTCTAATTAGATTATTTGTATTTGGACTTGAATATTTTATAAGAGGCTCTTTTATAGTAGTCAGTACTCACAGCCTATGAATAGGCTAAGCATAAAGTTAACTGTTATGAGCTCCAATGCAGTAATTTTGGGACCTTGCCATTTTGTCCTATTTTGAGTGAGGTAGACGCTAATCTGAAGAATTTTTTCTACGCCATCAGTTGTATGCTGATTGGTGTGATGAAGCAATATGTGACTCGTGCAGCCGTGCGGTGCACCCCAAAGAAATTGATTGTATCCTCTTCATGATCACCAAACATAGCAGAGAGGGCCATCGTTTGGCTACTGCCGTCCAATGAGCTAGCCAAATGAAATCCCTGTGCTTTCCCAATAACAGAAGCGCCTAGCTCATGCCCCTCTGTTAATTCATCATCAATAACAGCTATTATCCCGAACATTAGCTTTTCAGTGTGGATCCTTGTGGGAGTTGGCCAGCAGTGACAAATGGGAGTCTGTTGCCATTGTTGCTAATAATGGTGCTGGCGCTTGCACCATTTGCTCCACCTAGAAATGGGAGGCTACTGTTGTTTACAATCCCGTTGTTGATATTGATGCCATTGTTAGCAATGACCTAAGGGATCTCGCCCCTAAGCGGGAAGACTCTGATATTAGGTTTAGAGAAAGGGAGACCATTGATTTGCGTATTGGCTATGATCCCAGCTACAACTCTGCCAGGGGGAGCTGTTCCACCAAAGTCATGCATAAAGAATGTCAATGGGGGCTGTGCCACGGGGGAACTAGTGGTAGTGGCAGTTTGGGGATTAGTGGGGGTTGACGTTGTTGCAACTGCCGGTGCCACATCAGCCACTGGTGGGGGAGTGTCGTCATCATCCTCAGTCAGAATTCTTGCTGCAATGGCACATCTTAGAGTGAATGCTAGCAGCAAGAGGTGAAGAATGGCGTTGAGTGATTTGAATGGGAGCTTTTTGGCCATTTTGAATGAGCGAAGAGAAAATCTGAATGAACGAAAAGAAAGTATGAAGATTATTGCTGGGATTGTTAGAAAATAGATGAACTTTGTGGTGTATATAAGGGGTGAATCCATGTGCATAACATTGGAGCAGACAACATACATTGGAGTCGTTGCATGCATATAGAGACACAGGCTTAGTTGAAAAACTTAGAGCTCCTACGTCGTCCATCCATCTGTGGAATAACCGCTGCCCTCTAATTGACAGATTATTTATAATTGAAGAAAAAAAAAACCGGATTAGGAGAAATCTTTAGCGGATTCGGGGGCCTAATTCTTGAATGTTAGAAATATGGATTTCCAATCTATAGCACTGCCCTTTTCTTCTTATGTTTTTCAGCAAAAGCACCTCTATGACTATGATACTCATTGGACCCCTTTCCTAAATAGGCCCGTTGAAGATAAGGGTAGTTGTTTTGGGCCTAGGTTTACTTTCCAGCCTTTTGGAAGTCCTCCCCAATCCATTTTAGCCGCGGTAGGATCCAGTTCTTGGACTCAAAAGTTCAATCTTTGAGAAATGCAAAAACACACCACCCTCTCGTATTCTGATGACACACCCTTATTTTGGAAGAGTTTAATTCTTTAATTGCATGAATAATATAGGGCGAAACGTGGAGTTTTGCCATATCAATTCAATTATTTTAGAGCCCGTTGTTTTGGGGAAACCATATTTTATTTTTTGATAATTGTTATAGAAAAATAACTCGAAACTACAGTTTCTTTCTTCTTCAAATAGATTTTATGTGCTCGATTGACATCTCTATTTAGTTCCACTGCAACTGCATCATAAGAACACCACAGTCTTCACCAAGTCTCTAATTTGACCACTCGAATTTTCTTACCCCTTTTGAAAAATTGCCAATGAATTAATCAATCATGTAGCTGAGGTTGAGAGAAGAAGAGACGACTGATTCTATTCCGCATGTCGATATAGAGTGAATAATTACAAACTTAATTAGTTTTAGTTGTAGAGATAACTTGGCTCTTAGAAATATTTTTTGGATATGTGATAATAACGACATGCAAAATTTCAACGTCCTGAGACATTAAAGTGCGTATTCCTGTCCGAAAAAGGAGAGAAAACAAACAAACGAGTTTTCTGTAATAATATAAAATGACATGAGTAACGTTGTCGAGCAATGGTCCTTCCTCTCAACATGTGGCCTATCATTTTCAACTTTTTCCCCCACCTTGTTTGGCCGATAACAGGACTCGATTCACATATTCTAGGCATTATATACGAATATGATGCTATCTTTTTCAATAATGGGTGTATAACGAGCAAATATAAGTGGGTGATTAACAGTTATTCATAATAAAAATGATAGCACATAAGAACACGAGCTAATTTAATTCCTCAATAGGCATAGAGAATGATATAGATAATCCATTTCCGAAGGCCTCCCACAAAAAGAAAAGACAATGAATTCAAAAATGGCCAATGACCATGGGTGGTGCGCCGACCGAGATCATCATACAATAATCTTCAGATGAGTGGACCCCTTTTGAAACTTTAGAAACCAAACATCTAGAGGAAAGAAAATTAAATGAATTCTAAGCGAAGTTTGGAATTTTGCTTACTTCCACACCTAATTGTATTCATATTCCAATTCCCTTTTCCTTAATTTGTTTCCCAGATAATCTCATAATATTTAGTTGGTAGAGATATTCATAAAGCTCTAAAGCTAAAACCCATAAGAAAGAAACAGAAAGACATGGAAAGTTGCCCCCACAATTGGTAAAATTTGAAATGGACTTGCCACCAAAAGTTTAGCTAGCTTTCATCATTTGATTTATTGTGGGGAAGGCATATTCACACAATGCCATCAACGCGTATGCCCACACACTTACTTAAGCCTGACTGTTTTAATATGTTAAATCAGTTTCTCTGCTTGTAACTTTGCGAGTATGCTAAGCTTTATAATCTTATGATCTAATACAATCATATTTAAATTCTTAATCAACTATTAATGTTCATAATCTTATTTAACAAAAAGTGGTCATTGTATGCTTTACAGGCACATTTTTTGTAATCAATTGGAAGTGTACACTGATAACCATTGATTTGGCACTTAATTGACCGAATGTGTATGATGATATCCAGATTCTTATGAAACAAAAAGAGAATTCTTAAAATTCTTAACTTACAAAAAGAACAAATGAACCACCCACACCATACTGATCGTGGGCTCATCCAGAAGACAGAAGAAAAAGAAAGAAAAGGAAAGGTGCATTATACTGTTATGTCTGTGTCCAATTCCCACTCCACAGCACAAATTTCCCTACACTTGAGTGCCGACCATTGACACCGCATGTCTGCAGTCTCCACAGGCTATCATCATCACCAAAGCAAGAAATGGCTAAGAATAATAATCTTATAATTTAAAGAAAATCAATATATGATGACAAGGGATGTTAATTAATTACCGTGTATTGTATTAGATTATACTCATCGTACAATTTCTCTTAGTTGATTCTTTCAGAATTGCCCCCACAACCAGGTTGGTAGCATACGGCAAGTAGTAAACAAGAAGGGTATTCAGAGATGCCAGCCTATTTAGCAGGATTTTAGTTATAAACAAATGGGGAAGAACCATTTAGAAATTAAAAGGAATCGTTGTTTGGCCCAAGATATATGATTATGATCACAAACACATACACAAGACTACCAAACTTCCACATTTTTTACTTTAAAGAATAAACAACGGATAGTGAGATTCCAATCCCAGAAAACAGTTTACATTTACGTTACACATCAGATAGATTAGTTGGTTAAGCATCTAAGCATACAAAACACAACGGTAATTCCTGCAGGCACTTAAAACAAGTACATTAAAGAAATTATTACAGAAGCGAAAGAAACCCTAGTTTAATTTGTTAGAAACTCATGTTTGACGAGATGGAGTTGATGAAGACGATGGCCAAAACTGAGCACTCTTCACTCGGGACACACTTGCAAGCACGCCTGAAGGGGTCACGTCCCCGATGATCGTCACCTTCTTTGTCGCCAAATCTATACTGAATGATGTCACTCCTGCTTAAAGTATGCAAAAGCCATATCCTTAAATTACTGTATTACATTTTTCTAGAAATACTATAAATAAAAATATGGTAATGCCTTTTGTTTAAGAGTGAATAATCCCTTCAACTAATTACAGTTAAAGCATATACTTAAATATAGCCATTCAGGTTTGAATGCTTTGCTGCTAAGGGATGTCATGTCACTTCCTGCATATACAAAATATTTGAACTTTATATATATATATCTCACCTTCCATTTTTGAGATATGCTTTCTCACTTTTCCTTCACAGCCCTTGCAATTGATTGACACCTTCAAAACCACAACCTGAAATTATAAAATTTACATTATTATTCTGGTTATTAGAAAAACAATACGGTGAAAAAACCTTCAAGCTCAGGAAAGAAAAAATAGATAGAGAGAGAGAGAGAGAAAATTTGGAGGAACACAGAAAGATGAAACAAACCTGATCACGCGACATGGTAGAAGAAGACTTCAAAGCGGGAGAATCATTTGAGCTTACATGTCTAGGCTTTTCACTTTGAGTACGAATCAATGCTGAGGTACGGTCATACTCTGATATCCAATCGATAAATGGTCTATCACTTAGGAGATATCTAGATGAACCATGAGGGCTGCTCAGATCAGTTATTTCGGCAGAGCTTTTTCTACGTAGGTCACTTTGTTTAGCTGAACTCTTTCTACTGTTTTCATGATTATAAGGCTTAGGAATTATGGGCAATTGTGATGAACAGGGTGCATAAGGTTTAGGGTTACGGCGATGATTAATAGGCCTATGCCCACCGCGGACCATCGAGCGGTGGTCTATGCTTGAGCATATTGCTGTGGAAGCAGGGGAAGCACAGAAAATATCCATTCTTTTCATGTTTGGAAGAAAATAGGGGAATGATAACGAGGTAATGACTTACTTGGTGACCAACATGCAGCTTTAGTTGTCTTAAAAGAACAAAGAGAGTAACGCAGAAAGAGCCTCAGTCAAACTAATCTGCTTTTAAAATTCTTGGATGGGAGAGAGATTAAGAGAAAATGAGAAGCTAGCTAGGGCCCACCACAAGTTTTTAATAATTACACCTTGTATGGTGTGAGATTAATCTGGATTGTGGACTTTCAAAGTTGTGATTAACTTTTAAATATTTATTTATTTCATAATTATAATTATAATTGAGGGTTAACAAGTTGGGTTAAAACTTTTTTGTGACATGAATATTGAATACTACCACTAGGTCTGGGAACATTAAACTAGGTCGCGAAAAGCAGCCATCAAGATCTCTCATTATTAAGACATAATTGTGTTAATAGTGTTCATAGGTATGTGTGTGTGTTTGTGACATAAATCTGTCTTTCTAGTATCATCAAATTAAGGAAGTTTCATTTGAAATTAATGATGTACTACACACACACACACACACACACACACAAAACTGAAAGGATGTAGCTGAAGTGCGATAGAGGAGGGCCCAACCAGATCGACCGGAGAAAATTGAACCAAAATTCCGGGATTACGATGACAAAATTAGTGACAGTCAAAAGCAAGCCAGTATCGGTGGTCTTGTGATCTGATCTCGTCTACTAAATTAATAATCCAATGTAATGACAACAGTTTACCAAAATAATTGTGCATCGAAAGACAAAATAAGGATGCACATGTTGATTAACTTATGTAGCTTGGAAGCTTATACAACTATGTGATGTAATTTTTATAAGAATATTCATGATTTTGGATTCATATTGTGAAACGTATAATCATTTAGCTCAATTAATATGACTTTTTTACTTTAACACTACTCATTATTGTGATGAAATAAATATCGTACTAAGTAAATCAAATGATCATAAATAATATTAAAATTAACTTACTTAATTTAATTGAATCGGGTGATTATAAATAATATTAAAATTAACTTGTTCAACTTAAAATATATTAATTAAGTTGTTATCTTATTTAAAGAGTAAGTTGTAAAATTTTATATAAATTTAACAAAATTTAAAAATATATCTTTTAGGTTCTTTGTCTTTTTAACTAATATAACATTTTTTGAACTTAAAATCTTTAAATACTAGATGTTAGCAATAAAATGGTGAAGAATTAAAATTTGAGTTTGTTGTGCCACTATAAATTATGTCAAAATTAACAATATCATACTAATTAGTTGGGGCTCATCACAAAATAAATTAAACAAAGTAAACTTCAATAAAATTTCATTTTCACCGTACATTATTCCAGGAAACCCGTGAGAGACTTAAAACTATTTTCTTTGTCGTGAGAAAAAGATAGAGATAAACAGAGTAGGAATTGAATATTGTTTTGAATTGATTACACAAAAAGTAAACAAGATTGCATAATGATGATTTTTGCCACTACTGATCTGCTAACACCAAATAAATAACTTTTTTTTACTGGACTGGTCTTTGTTTTAGCATTATTTCCTGCATAATAGTGACAACTTTATTGCTATCCATGATCTTGAAACAAATGAGTGTAAGGATTAAACCTACAAAATGGTTGAGGTGTGTTCCATGAAATGGGTCCGATTCTGTCCTAACATTCTTGGGTGAGGGGCGTTGAATTTTGAAGCCCACAAAGTACAATCACTATCGATTACCCACTGATTAACGTTTCACCTTTTAATTTTAAGATGATCATGGATTAATTGTTTTCTCTGTGCCCTTAAAAGAGTTTCGCAGAAGCGCCATTGGTTTGACTAACTAAATCCTTTAACTGCCGTTGATTTTTCAAGGAATAGGCTGGCCTTTTTGACATCCATCAGAGATCAAATCAACCCCACAATTCTATGGTTTTTGGGTAATACCCGCTCCTGGTACAAATTTCTCAGGAAAGAGTTGTCAATATTTTTTTGAAACCAAAAAATAGTAAATACAACTCATATGGGATAGTATTAACGAAGGTTAATCGTTCCCTTCAATTCAATGTTATTTAATTTGCATATTCAAAGGAAGATACAGAAACAGAACTGCAAAGACATTTATTTATAGCTTTAGATCGCACTTCTCTTTCGTCTTTTTCTTTTGATTAATCCTGATACTTTCTTTATTATCCATGATCCATGTCTTTTGAGTCTTTATCCTAACCCAGCCAGCTTTGGATTATTGTAATATCTGTATCTCATATGGGTTGGTGAGTCTGAGTCTGAGTCTGATCCAAACACCATTTGTTTTATAATCACGCGTTTAAAGATATGTGGGGTTCTCGTTTTAACTAAATCTTTTGTTTCTCTTTTCCTTCCTTCAATTATTCAGTTTCTAATTCTTTTCTCTTGTTCTTTAATTATCTTTTCCTGAGTCCACACGTTCCCCGGCGTCCTTGTTGCAATATTGTCTCACAGTGATGCAGCAAAAGAATTCAGTTATACAATCTACTTTTTCTTTTTCTCCTTTGATGAATAGTTTACTGCTTATCTACTTTCACTACTGACTGGCTTTAATTTGTTTATGATAACGTTAAACATCTTTCATGTTACAAATATTTATATCATTCTTGGAGAGGATTCACAGTGATCCATTGCTGGAACTGAATGGTTGAGTATATGCAATACAACATTGACATACATATTTACTTACACGTGCCATGCAGTGTGTGGGAGGGCACTGATAAACCAATGACATGAAAGGAGGAAGCATCGAGCATCGATCATCGATGAGACAGCAGACAGTTTGATTGGCAAGATTTTAGTGTTGACAACTTTTGCTTTTCTTAGCTAGCTAATTATAGAGTAAATAAAGGCCATGGATGGTGCTTGATTCTCGTTAATTTGCACCCCCGTTCTTTCGTTTTCGGTATATTGAAAGTTGAAGAAGACGTTTGTTTGTCTTTGTAATGCCAAGATCTTGCGTCATATCGTACCTTTCCAAATGCAGACGCATTGAGGGTGGAAGAAAGGAATGACTCGTTTTATACACACACGCCATCAAAATTAGAGCTGGTTTGAAATTGTGTTAGTATTTGACATTTAATAGTTTAATATCACAATAGTTGTGACTTCAAAACGACTTTGATTCAATACTAAACAAAGCACAAATTATTTGCTTTCTTATGATATTGAAGCGACACTCATCCCATATCAATACCACCCAATTTTGAAAAGGAAAGATGCCATGTAATAGGATACTGCTACCCCTAGGGATGGCAAGGGGTTGGAGACGGGCCGGGATGACTCTTCCTGTTTTCTTTTCGTTTTAAAAGTGATATTTTCATTCTTGGCTCATTTACGTTTTGAAAAAAATATTTTCGTTTTTGCCCCGTCCCTGTTTTGAAGCGATGATTTTTTATTGTTGGTCCGTTTCGTTTATTAATATTAAATAATAAAAAATTATATAAAAATAATAAATTTATATTAAAATTTATATATAAATATTAATAAATTAATATGTCAATAAATTATAATATCAATTTTTAATAAAAACCACAAAAATTAAATTAAACCCAAGAGAGGAAGCCTGTATGTTTGCTTGTAAATTATGTTACCACTAATAACATCATTTAATATTGCTTTATTTCTAACATTATATTATCTTCCAATGCAGATGGGTTTTAAATGGATCTTTGTACTGTCAGTTCTCAAGTCCCGCAAGCTGATCCTTGATGTTGTCAATTAGCTTCCTTCAGGTTTTTCTTATTTGTTCCTGGGAATTCGGAAATAATTGCTTGAACAGATGAACTAGGTTTTTACCATGTTGAATTGGTGGACCAATTGTTACTCGCAATGGAGTGACCTAAAAAACTCTTTTTTTCCAAGTTGAGAAAAAATAACCTACTTGGTATATGCCAACATTATTTTTGTTAGATTTCTTTTAATGCCATAATTTTCTTGCTAAATTCTTTGTTTACTACTGCTTATAATTTAGAGAGAGTCTTAGTTAGGGCGGTATTATAACGTTAATATTGTTGATATAATAGAATTATTCAATTAATAAGTTGAAAGAAACATATTTATTAGTTTAGTAGTAAGTAAAAAAAATTGATATCGTTCAATTAATACGGCAAAAAAAATTTACAAAGTTATTGACTTTTTTCATCAACTATTAATAAGTATATTTTTTTCAATTTATTAATTAAATAATTTTACCACCTCAACAATACTAACGCGATAAAATTATTTCAACAGGAACTCTTCCTACAATTTATTGTGTGCGTTTGTTGGAATTTAAAAATGCAATCCCCGAAACAAAATGAAACAATTTTCATTGGTCAATGTAGCTTACGTTAGGATAAATATAATGGTATCTCATTCAAGTGATTTGTAGTTGCCATAAAATCAAATAATAATATAAAAATAAAAAAAAGTGGGGCAGAAATGGATAATTGTTGCCAATTCCATTATTGTTCCACTTTGAAAACGAGAATGGAGATACATTTTCATTTCTCATTCCCTTTTTTTTTTTTTAAATTTGAGAATGAAATTGTCATCGATTCTCGTCCCAAACAAGGCGAATTCCCACAAATTCTTGTTTTCGCGAAAATTTTTTGCCATCCCTAACTGCAGCCTTACTCCCTTTTCTTTCTATTTAACAATAAGAGATTTTGCAGTGGACAGGCACAATGCTAAGGGGCGAGAGCCCTTTGTAAGGGCTTGTAATCCATGAACCAGGTGGCCCCAAGGTAGCCCATTACAACAATAGAGTAAAAGATTTATATATTGATCCAATTATGAAAGTTTCCAGCACAACAGCCGGCCCAACAATAGCCCATTGAGCTTGTTGAGCTAATTCAATGAAGACCAACCATACCACAGTTCACCCTGCACGTATGCCCCAAAATAGGGTTTTGCAAGCAAACTGATATTAAAATCGCCCAACAGAGCTAGAGTTTACTTTCGCTTTCGCTCGCAAAATCTTCTCCTTCGGATAGTAGCAGAGAGTCAAAGAACCAGCAGCCATGGGTAAGAATAGTAATCGACTGAAACCGCATTGCATAATATTATGTTACGCTTCCAAGTTTTCAATTAATTAGTTTAATTTTCTTTCTTGTCTTTGCTTGTATATCTAAAAGCAAGAATCAAGGTTCACGAGCTAAGGAATAAGTTCAAGACGGAGTTATTGAGCCAGTTGAAAGATCTGAAAGCTGAGCTCGCACTTCTACGGGTCGCTAAAGTCACCGGTGGCGCACCCAACAAACTCTCCAAGATGTAAACATTTCTATGTGTATTTCTATACAATTTTAAAGTATAACAATTTGTTATTTTGTTAATGGATTTGGATTTCTGACACATTTGCAGCAAGGTAGTGAGGCTGTCGATTGCGCAGGTGTTGACGGTGATATCGCAGAAACAGAAGGCGGCTTTGAGAGAAGCTTACAAAAAGAAGAAGTTGTTGCCACTTGATCTCCGTCCCAAGAAGACCAGAGCAATTCGTAGGCGCCTCACCAAGCACCAGGTACTCACTTTGTTTCTTATTGTTTTCTTTGCAATGTTTATTATTCTGGGTTGTTGTTTTACTTTGGCTATGTTTAAGATTTATGCATTTTCTAACTTGGGCCATTGTTGGAAATGTGATTGAATAAAAATTAACAGTATTCAATTTATAGCAGGGTAGTTTCCCCTTCCTTCTGCTTTATACTATCACCATTTAATTTAGTAAATTGTGCCTGGGCTATTATTATTATCAAGATGAGAAGTGTAACCTGTTTTCATCTCTGCGTTTGTAATATGAATTTATCTGATATTTATATTTAAAAGTGAGATATTGTTAAATATTTGTAATGATTTGCTGATCTTTTTTCGTGAAATTAATGGAAAGAATGAATGGCCTCAAAAATTGAGATTGATTTTTATATTTTTGGTTGTCATTAAAAATATCAAATTTAAGATGATATGTTGTTTCAATTATGTCCAAAACCAAATTAAGAGCTACAATAGAAGAAATTAAACTATGAAATCTGGAGCCATCATATTTCAATGGTAAAGCTCTTTCTTAAGTGGAAAAAGGGAGTTGGTTCAAGCATTGAGGTAGTCTTAGGTTTAAATCTTATAGGGAAGGTAGGAGGTGGGTTAGTAGATGGAAGCAAATTTCTTGTCATTGTGTTGCTCAATTCATTGGAATTAAGGGTAGCAATATGGGTTACGACATAATTATTTGACACGAACTTGAAGCAAATAAACTGATTGGATCTGAAAATTTTGACACGATTAATATCTATGTCATATTATTGTTAACCATTTAATATTTGTATTGTATTTGTATTTAAACTATCAAATTCGTTTATTTGTTTAAGATAGGAATCGTAAAAGAATATATGGATAGTAAACAAATTTGTATCATAAATGAATGAAAGATGTCCCAATTTGTTTGTTTATAAATTCGTTTATGATCCGTTTAAAATTATTGCATTTTTTATTTAATTGTAAGGTTAATAAGAATATGATTTTTAGTTTATTTTCTTTTATCATTTTTGTGTAATTTGTTATGGATATTGAATAATGATATCTCAATTTTGCTGTAAATATTCAAAAATGATATTGTTGCCTTTAAAATAGATTTTATTTATTGTTTTAAAATAATTTTTTTTATGTTAAACATGTCTGAGTCGTGTCTAATCATGTCTAAATAAATCTTGTCTAATCTTATTTAAACGAGTCTTGTTTAAATGAATCGTGTTTTGATACGAATATGATTTGTTTATTAATCGTGTTTAAATGAATTGTATGCAAATTATATGTTTAATAAACGAATTGAATTTGAGTTTGTCACTGTTTAACATGACACAAATATAATACAACACAATAATCTAAATTACCAGCCTTAATTGGAATGACAAACCAACTCTTTCAATATTTTTTCTCTCTGGATTTGCCATTCTCATAACTCTAGGATATAAGGTCCTAGGCCTGGAGCAGTGGTTTAGTAAAACGGCTCTCTTCTTATGAAATTCTATTCCTTCTGGTAGACTGCTCATTCTATTCAGACTTGCACGCAATTTAAGTTCAATATCTTCTGGTGTGACTGAGACCTGCCAATGTTCTGCATTTTTGGGGTGGATGAATCATGTTCTTGCTACCTGTATTCAGTTCTCATTCACATATAAAGTAAATGATGAAGAATGCTATTATTCAGTTCTATGCTCTCCTCGAGGGACTGGAATATACATATACATATTATATATATATATATATATATGCTTATATATTTCCATTAATGTGTTTGATTTCCTTCCTTTGATAGTTATTGTTTTCAATTGGTGTGATATATCCTTTTTTGTTCTATCAACTCATGTTTAGTTGTTCATCTGTGTAGGCATCTTTGAAGACAGAACGTGAGAAGAAGAGGGAAATGTACTTTCCAATGAGGAAGTACGCCATTAAGGTGTAAGAAAATTGAATTAGGAAGGAGACATTGATATTAAATTTGTCAAATGCTATCACAAGGATACTGTTTATGATTTTTGTGCGGTTGAATTTTAAATTTTATTTTCCTTTTTAAACCATTTGTGTTACTAGTATGGATTTGGAGCCTAAACGAGTATTCAGTCTTTCATTCTATAAAACATTTAAGGTTTCTTGTTTTGCAGCTTACTCAGCCATTTTTGCCAAGTCATTACACATCCCTGTAATTGAGTATAATCCAAAATTTGGCGGCAGTTACCAGCTCCTAGCTGCTTGGTTTACTTGATCATTTGCACTAAATAACTAAACTGAGCAATGGATAAATCTAACCAGGGAGCAGTTTTTGGTCCATGGGCATTTGAAGCTGCTCAAATGGAATAATCTTATTGGAAATGCGGTTGATTTTGATTTTCTCTGGCTGGAAAAAGTAGCGTAAAGTGCTAGCTAGTATATGGATACAATGGCATGCAGACTTAAGTCAACCTCGGGTGAAAACACTGGGTGCTTATGGCCGGACAGTAAATTAGAAAAACTGAAGGGACCTGTCTTTTTTCTTATGGTTGCCACCAGGCCTAGTTGTGGCAAATGTCATTCACCAAGTTTTTTCGTCACCATTCGTTCTAAATTATGATGGATCATTGGCGAACATTTTGATCATGGCAGAACGATGTGATAGACTATTTAAGCAAGAATTATTTTCATTTACTATGAAATATAAAAAAAAAATTATATTGGAATAATTAGCCGTAAAAGGAAATTCGACCACAGTGGGAGTCGAACCCACGACCTTTTGATCCGAAGTCAAACGCGCTAATCCACTGCGCTATGCGGTCTTAGTGGTTGACAATAGTATATCTTGATTATTTACCCTTTACTACATTTATAGCCATGATTACGGATGGGGAAAGACGTACAAAATACACAGGAAAAAGACTAACCACAGTATATGTGTTTCAAATCGACTTTCAAACCTAACTCAAAACCTAGGGTATGTGCTTTCATTTCTTGGGTTCACACATAATTAATTATGCGAGACAAATTAAGAAAGCAGTAACATCGATTGAAAATGGTAAGGTGATGCCACCAAACTAGCTAGCTACCTACGCGTTGAGTAGCATATATGCACACAATATTAAACCCGCAGAATTGACCTATGAGTCAATAACATCTCATTAGTTGATATTCCTTCATCGAGAAGTAGCTAGCTCGAGAGAAGTACTCGTTTTTCCCAGACAGTGGCTCCCCCGCCCACAGCAATTGTTTAATCTCACCTACCATGGAAGCTGCATGGCAATTCTAGAATCCATAACCATCCAAATTCTTTGAAGATCGAGTGATGTTTGAATTTGAGGACAAACTAATTTGACTTGCTTTTCTCCTACATTAACACTTTAATTTTACATCAACATCAGAGAATTACGCGTGTGTATGTATATATGAGCATAAAATATGATAACGCCCAGTTATTCCTTGAAAGCTATCAAGATAGGAACTCTTTACCTAATTTTATTGCGCTATGGGTAGGGTTTTATATCACACAATAGAACAATTCGAGAGCAAATGGAGAACTTGTTAGAGAGTGATGATTGAACAATATAATATGAAGTAAATTACAACAATTGTTAATTAATTCTTGAACTCGGAAAATTAAACGGGCACAATCAAAGTCGTTATTTTACCATGCATGGAAACAACGAAATTCATTTCATTATATGATAGCCAAAACTATGTTCCGTCAATCTTGAATGCTCCTCTTTCAAGACCAATTTGCATTTTCAATCTTTCTGATTTCTGATTTAAAACAAAAGCAAAAGCTGAAAACCATGCATGTAAGAATAACTACAAGACCGCGTAGAATGTCACCAACTGTAATTGATTATGACGACTGATATTACATAGAGCAAATAGCCCGTGGGAAGCTACAGTAAATAGACCCATAAGTCATAATCCTTAACATTTCACATGCCTGGTTTGAAAAAATTATGGAGGATTTCAACCATATTGTTGACATTTTTATTTGCTTGGGGCAATCTGTGTTTGCCTTGCCCATGATTGGATGGATTTCTAAGCTAAAGTCAGAAACTCGGCTTCGTTTACCTTTAATCCGTAAGTTCACATTACAGGTGTTGAATTACAAGCAATGAAATGTCTCTTTCATCGTAAACTCAATGTCAACAACCTCGTCCCAGATATTCAATTGGCTCGTCAGTTTCATATTTATACGCGGTATGCAGTTATTTTATAAGCACAAAAACTGTCATTGTATGCAGCTCTTTACTCTTTTCCTTGATGATTCCAAAGTTACTAGAAAACTTTGTTGCAACTTTCTTTACTCGTCTCGTCCAATTCACATGTGTTATAATCCCATTGAATGTTATTGAATTCACATTGCCTGAAAAGGATAGTTAGCTCACTAGCTAACAATTAGATTCAGGTAGTCTCATGGATCGTTAAACTGTTAAAAATCTAAGAGCAAAATGCTTACAGAAAAATCATAAAACATATTCAATCAGTAGTTTTTGGAACAATAATATATGCTATTGGTTGAACTTTTAAAATTTGATTTAAAATTAATTTAATATTAAACACATTTTAAAAATTTGCTTAAGTTTCTAAAGATTTAAGGAAACTTAAGCGACCTTTACTATTGCATTTGAAACCAATAAATTAAGGCGAATTTGGTTTGCCTAAGGCGGCAGGAATCTGAATAATTAATACTGTGTGTTGAAACTGATGAAATAATCCAAATTTCATCGTCCAATAAGGAGGCTAATAAAGGCCTAATTCAATTATGAACGAGTAGCTTAAGGAGACTTTAGAGATAAATGCAACATTGATTATAATATTGTATTGTTATTGACCAAATTATCTCAAAAAAAAGGAGGTGGGAATGTTTAGATGAAATTATTTCACCATATGATTTACGATGATTTAGTAGAATTACTTAATTAATAAAAAAAAGAATTATTTTTTATTGATAAAAATTTTAAAAAAATTAATATAAATTTTATTATTTAATTTTTTTATTCATTTACTTAAATAAAAGTTATTTAATTTTTTTATATTTATATTAATAAAAATAATTTTTTTATCAATTAAGTAATCTTGTCGTATTATCGTTAGTGATTTAGTGAATAATTTTATTTAAAATTCTCTCTCAATTCAATTACGAAACATCCGTATAATTACATGCTTTAAGATAAAACAAACTACATAAAACATATAAAGTGTGCTGATCATGTTTATACAATTAAAAAATAAATTTTATAAATCAATTGTAATTCTTACCTAACAGACACCCTGCCACAGCATAATGGTACTACTCTTTATAGTATTGAATAATATCAGTTATTATGATATTAGTATTGTAAGCAATAAAATCAAGGAAATGCTACAAATTCACGAGTAATTAATTAGAATTCCATGAAACTTCATGTTAAACATAAATTTAATTGCTCTCAAGGGAATACGATTGAAATGTGATCTTATTTCAAAATTAATTTCTTCTTGTTTAATTAATTAGTAAACATTTTCTTTTTATCTTTAATTTAACTTAATCTTAAGGACAACTTCTACGAAATTTCGTGTTAACACAAATTCAATCTGTAATAAACAATCACAAATCCTGCAAATTACAATAATGTTATGCAAAATATGGGCCTTTCCTGCCATAAATAACTATAGCAAAGCTTTTCTATTTCAGAATTGTGATTTTTGTTTGCTTGTAATTAACATGTTTCCATACCTAAGGTTAATTCCACCCGATGTGGGCTGTCGTTTTGATTAATTATTTGAAATTAAACTTGACTTGGTTAATCAAATAGGTCCAATCACAAAGGACACGGAAAAATTTCCAAGAAATTCTTACCATGACATCGGATCGACGTTTAATTGGTTCATTGTTTCTCGGACAAGGAAAGCATGAGATCGAAGATATCTATTCAGTCTCCTCGTAAACATAGACAACGGGATATAAAACCCAAAAAAAAAAAAAAAAAAGGAAACAAGGAAAGGGAGGATTGTCCAACAAACGCACGCAAGTATATTATGCGTATACGTAAAAGAATATTCAATTATATAATACATTTTTCCAAAAAATGGCCATTTTATTTTTGTGAATTTCAATTTATAAATTGGACATAAAATATGTATTCCTTATCCAATAAAAGATTAACACAAGCTATCAAGTAAATAAAGAAGAATATATTCGAGTACACATTGTATTCCTTGTATAATCGACGAAACAATAATCATGATAACTGCAACGTGTTTCGAGGTGTGGAACGAGTCATAGAATTGTTGGGACCAAGAATATTATGTTGCCTAATTATGTTGGGTATTGACTATTATTAACTGAGCATACACTAGTTGATGATTGTCGGGGCGCATACGACCCCACTATGATACAATTATATCTAATATTGTGACTTGGGTTACTGTTTTTGCTTAATTACAAAGAAATTAAGCACGAGACACAGTGGAGAGAACGAAGAGCACGCAGGTTTGCTTGGCGTGTTCTGGGTAAAAAGAGAGCAAAGGCAAACCAAGAGCTAACGGCGTGAGAGGAATAAGTCACAGAACATTGTTGGAGAGCAGGTCTTATTGTCTTAACCTGCAGGCAATAAATGCGGTGTAATGGTGGAAAGATGTAGCCGACCTCCAGTCCGCCTCAGAATTTGTTGAACGTGTTTGAGTATCAAGTCGTAGTAATTCATGTAATTATTGTAAGAAAAATAAAATTGAAGCGTTTGGCTGCCAAAGAAGAGGGCGAAATGAAGACTATTTCTCATGCAAATCGTTCTGAAATAATCAGCTCGCTGGTCATTAATAATTCAGTAAACAAAATATATTACAAATAAATTATTTCATAAACATGTACATTTGATTGATTCTAGAAAATTTGCAAATTTGATTCCCTTCGTGAATAAAATCTTCTAGAAAAAATAACTTATATATATATATATATATATAGAGGAATGACAGCTGTTAGATCCTTCCTATTTGTACTTTTCTTTCTGCCAACGAAACCATTAGACTGATTATGTTCCAAGGAAACTACTCACCACAAACACAAAGGAGGCAGCTGGGCATGCAGGCGGGTTTCACTACGGCATTCAGAAATAAAAGTAAACTGTTGATACCGCGTAGACTCAGAGACTTAGTCAATACACTTGATTTTGCGAGTCCAACGGCTCCCCTTTTGCATCGGATCTGGGTAGCTTCCACAAGTTCACAACTCTCTCCCTCTCTCGAACACTTCTCGTTTATAAATATCCCCTCATCATCTCAAGTCCTACCAAATTACTCCCATAACAATAGCCAACCAACCATTTCTTTCTATTTCACAAACTTCTGCTGCTTCTCCCTGAAAACGTCAACCCCTCCTAACAACGATTCATTAATCATTTCTCTCTATATCTTCTTTCGCTGCTTTGCAAATATCTATGCCGAGAAAGGGTATGAGAACCATCTTGTTCAAATCATCTTCACCTTCAAGAATGACACCACCTTCGTCGCCTCTCCGAATTACTTTCTCAGATTCTCTAATGGAAGAGAACTTCCAAGTTGCACACTCACTCATTTCCAAATGGGATTTGGACTCTTCTCCTTACGCCTGCAGCACTTTGTCTCTCTTCTCTAACAACCGCCAAGATGCCAAAGATTATCTGAAAGCAGTCAAGGATTTGCAGGCCGCCATGCATTACTTTGTCAACCACAATTCCACTTCTGACATACTCGTTCAAGCTCAAACACTCATGCAAACAGCCATGAAAAGATTAGAGAAAGAGTTCTACCGAATGTTGAAAACAAACAGAGAGTATCTAGACCCAGAGTCTGTTTCCACTCACTCTATCTCCTCGAGAGCATCGAGAGCGAGCCTTTCTGACTTTGAAGATGAATCCGAGGAGGACGAGACCAAATTCTATGACGACTCGGTTTCTGAAGTAGAACGTGTCTCCATGGCTGCCATGGCTGACTTGAAAGCAATCGCTGATTGCATGATATCCACCGGTTATGGAAAAGAGTGTGTCAAGATTTACAAGATTATTAGGAAATCAATTGTCGATGAAGCACTGTATCATTTAGGAGTGGAAAGATTAAATCTGTCTGCAATTCAGAAAATGGATTGGGATGTTATTGAAATTAAAATCAGGAGCTGGTTACACGCCGTGAAAACTGCCATGAAAACACTGTTTATCGGTGAGAGAATTCTCTGCGACAACGTGTTCTCTGCTTCCGCAAACATCAGAGAATCGTGCTTCTCGGAGATTTGTAAAGAGGGAGCCATGACTTTGTTTTCTTTCCCGGAATATGTCGCCAAGTGCAAGAAAACTCCGGAGAAAATGTTCCGTACTTTGGACCTCTACGAAGCAATTTCTGATATCTGGCCTGAGATTGAGTCAATTTTCAGCTTTGAATCAACCTCCACCGTGCGATCACAAGCTGTGAATTCTTTAATCAAACTCGGCGATGCCGTCCGTGCAATGCTGACAGACTTTGAAGCTGCAATTCAGAAGGATGTCTCGAAAGCATCGGTTCCCGGCGGTGGGGTCCACCCCCTAACCCGCTACGTAATGAACTACACCGCTTTGCTCGCCGAGTATTCCGGCTCACTTGCCGATATAGTCGCCGACTGGCCGTTAACTATAAATTCTCCGCTACCAGAAGCTTACTTCGGCAACCCCGAATCAGATGACAACATTTCCTTGCCGATAGCTGTACGGTTCGCGTGGCTAATCCTCGTTCTCTTATGCAAACTCGACGGCAAGGCAGAGTTGTACAAAGATGTGGCGCTCTCTTACATGTTCTTGGCCAATAATCTCCAATACGTCGTCGTAAAAGTCCGCACATCGAATTTAAAGTTTTTTCTCGGCGAGGAATGGATTGTTAAGCACGAGGCTAAAGTGAAACAATACGCAGCCAACTATGAGCGCATGGGATGGAGTAAAGTGTTCGCGTCACTGCCTGAGAATCCAACGGCTGATATTCCACTAGGTGATGTTAGAAACTGTTTCCGGAGATTTAATTTGTCTTTTGAAGACGCGTACAAGACACAGAGCTCGTGGATAGTACCGGACTCTAAACTAAGGGACGAGATTAAGATTTCGTTGGCGAAGAGAATCGTGCCGGTTTACCGAGATTTTTACGAGAAATATTGGGTCATGGTGATGAGGGATGCGGGGAAGGGGAGTGAGCCTTTAGTCAAATTTGCCCCTGATGATCTCGGCAATTACTTATCCGACCTGTTTTTTGGTAGCAACGGGTCCGGGAGTGTTTCATCTCATTCGACGGCGTCGTTTTCAAGTCAAGGTGGGCGGAGTCTCTAGTTAGATTATTCAGTCTCGCCGGCGGAGATGCGTAAATTATGCTCGTGTTTGTTGTGCATAAAAAGGATCGTGAACATTTTGAATAAGAAATGAGGAAATTCTGACACATGTATAGAGACGTGTGCCTACAGGCAAAGGAGTTTTGTTCTTTTCTACGTGTAATAACAAAAGTTCTTTGATTTTTCAATTTATACCGGAGATATTTCTTTTTTTTTTTTTCATTTTTTATTTTTTGTTTTTAAGATGAGATGATTTTTGAGAATACCGTATTTCGTTTCAATCGCCATCCACGACAAATGGGAGCATTGAAAATACGAATTCTATTAAGACAAAATAATATTAATTTGTGAACGTCATCTTATCCTTTCTCCTGGGCCTCCAAATGCTGCAACACCACGAAATTGGTATCTCTTTTTCATGCACAAAAAACACCATGGGACCCCGTTCTTTCGTCTCTTTCTTTCGTCCTTTTTCTTTCGTTAATTGGGAAGAGGATAGCAAAGAATTATAATAATAATAATTAATAATGTAGCAAAATTTAGACCTGGGCATGCATGAAAGGTGATGGGGGTATGTATCTGGGATTTGTATATAGCTGTTTTGTCGAGCAATACCAAGAGCAAGACTGGCTGATAAAATTAAGGCAGATAAACTATCGCTATACGCATAATATTTCGTACTCATGGCGAATGAGTTAAATGCCGAAGCTCTATTTTCTTTCTGCCAAGAAAACTTCTTACTACAGCCACCATGTGCGGCAGAATTAATTGCTTTTATGATACTGAAGGTAGAGGTTTTGAGGCTTTCGCAAAAGTGCTAATGCAGTTTCTCCTGAGTGTTGCGTTGGGTTAGGCCTTGTCCCGTATCTAGGACTGTCTGATTTAGAGGTTTGTCGAAGAGCAGCTAAATTTGCAAGCCCAAATTCTGATTCTTTTGATGTGGATTGTTATGCTCTTGCTTCTTTCAAAGAAATGGTAGTTACGAGTCCAGTAGCCCACTTCTTTTCTTTTAGAGCAAATAAACAAAAAAAAAAAAAACAAATCCTTTTCTTCACTCTTTGGTGCCCAAGAACTCCTTATTCTTTGCTTTTTTAAGTTAAAAGTCCGTCCGTTACGAGGATATAATTCTTTTTTGATTTTTTTATTCTCAATTTTTAAAAATTTTATATGAATACGAAAAATAAAAAAATTTAAATTTTATTTCAATTAATTTTTTAATAAATAAAAATTAATTAAAAATAAAAAGATTAAAAAAAAAAAATACTTGTTGGAATAACGATTACTTAACCTGTCTTCTCCATGCTTATCACCCCTTCTGTTTACCTAAAGCAAAAGGCAAGGTGATCCATATTCAAATCTCAAAAGTACAAAGGTAACTATTGGTTTTGATTGAGAGCGTAATTGTAATAGTACATCAGCATTTATTTATATACCAAAAGAGTAGGCGGGATTTGATTTAATTTGCATCAAGGACAGTTATTTATATACCTTGTAGAAAGCACCACCCTAATCCTCAAACAGGTAGATTACAGCTGCTATCTTTTGTTTACTTCATCGATTTATGTTTACTTCACGGATTTATTTGAAATTGGAGGACACTAACCAAAGTAAACCTTACAGCTGGGAGATCACATTCATCCATGCATGTGTATAATTTTAGTAACATCATCTACGGGCATGCAAATGCAAATTATGCAATGCAAGTCTTTACAGGCTTACCTGCACACACACACACACACACACACACACGATTTTACCATCTTTTAATTTCGTTGAGAAGAACTTCTTTCTTGTTGATAGTAACAATATTGATGTCAATAACGATAAATGATATACGAGACATGTAAGATTGAAAATACACGAACAATTGAGCATCAATGTCAAGCAAACTTTTCTGATACGTGAGAAATATCTCTGCAGCTATGGCCGGCGTACATCTTTTGCTTGTGTGTGTGGTGTGTGTGTGTGTGTATTTTGTTTATCATAATAAAATTAACTACTGCAAATTGTGTTCCAGCCATATAGGTGTAATTCATAGGAGTTAAATGATTACACATGTATTATATTTCAAGTTTATAATGCAGATGAAGTTGTGTAAACTAATAACAGACAGCCGAAATGCATGCAATGCAATTAATAGCTAAAACAATTGGCTGCACCGAATGAGTAAATTAAAAATAAATTCTGCAATCTTTCATGAAATTATTACATCAAAATGCACCGCACATATGGTTCGACTGAAGCAAGAAAGGGAAAAACAAGGGAGATCTTTTCTATTAGCTATTAATAACTAGACAGTAGAGTGGAATGGCTTAGGTTATATAATGGTCCTACTCCAGTTAAGGTTGGTATTAATGTCATCAAAATTAGATGAGAAATTTGTCCAGAACTTTGTAGTTTTCTTGTGTCTTGCAGCTTAAAAAGTGATAATAATCGTGACAAGACGATGTTGCGGCCGAAATACGCATTGATTAATTGAACATTTTGATCATCGATTTTGTATTACTAAATTGAGTGTGACTTGCGCATATGGGACGTTATAACTAGCTGATAAAAGTTGCTACATTAATATAGAATTTATTCGTGATCTCAACAGATTTGCCCCCACCATTTACTGATCGCCAAGAGTTGCAGACCGGGTATCCTTTGTAGGTAGCTCTCGTCCACGCAATTCTTCTTTATTATACAAGAGCTTGCAGATCTTTGGCTGATGAGAAATCTATTGCAATTGCCTTAGTATTTGCCGTCACATAACCATGTCTTGCTGTTTACTGCATTCTCTGTATAGATAGATTGACCAAGAAGAAAATCAAACTGGAAAGCACCCTTCAGCTTCACATATTAAGGCATTGTTCACCCGCTCGTGACAAGAAATAAGAAAAAGTATCATTTATCAAGGCAACTTGGCCTAAGAATAATTCAGTGTAACAAGTTGACTTAAAATATATGATTCAGATTTATTGACTTAGGTTGTATGTCAATGCTAAATTAGTCATATTCAGTTGTTTTCGCCCAGCTAGCATACGTGCATGATCCGATCACCTCAATTAACAACTAATTAGAAAACGCTAGGCTGGGTGATCGATTCTTTTGTCCCATTTTCTCTTGTTCAGCAAATGTGGAAATGACTTGTGGGTAGACTCCAAAAGGATGAAAATGATCTTCTTACTAGTTGAAGTGATCTCTAGAAGACTGGTAATTAACTCTTGACACTGACAGATTAAGCTCGTTCTTATTTGCGAGAAAATAAAAGGACATATAATACGTTCTCGATAACTACAAATTTTATATGCTGTCAGAGAGATTGAGAAGATAGATGTACATAATGACGTTGGATCAAAAATATGGTTTTGAATTGAATTTAGACAAGTTGGAGGAACGCACCTCAGATCATTTAATCAGCGCACTATGTATGATTATAATTTATCTCTTAAAATAGTATATGGTGAGTCGTCTACATCTACCTACCTTCTCGTCATTCTTAAATGCGATAACCACGTTGGGTAAGCTACTAACTGTAGACTATCATGGTGTTGAATTAAGTTTGTCTAGAATATTGTTAATTTGGAAAGAGACTTGCTGACTAGAAATAAAAATTAACAAATGGTTCTTCAATCTAAAAGGAAAAGAAGATCTAAAAGATAAATAATTTGATCCAGATGTTGACATGAATTTGTTTGCTTTCTACAACTAGTCCAGTCTGTGTGACTACACTAGTGTTGAATTTGAATTTGTAATATAAAGATTGATATGGAACAGGAGTGTTCAGTAATTTCAGATAAAATTGAAATTGACAATAACCAAACCGAAAAAAAAATCAATTTTGAATCAAAACTAATCTTTTAGGATAGATTCCAGTTTCGAGAAATCAATTTAATTTTAAAAATTAAAAATTATTTATTTATTTATTTTTTGAAAATAAAAATACTAATTCATATCCAATAAATTATTCAATTAACAAAATAATAATATTTAAAATTTTTTATTAAAAATATAAAAATTAATTTGAAATAAACACTTCAAACTCAAATATAACACATAATGTTAAAATTTATTATTGAATTTATATAAATGTAAGTTTCACGTAAAATATTCTCATATTTAGTTAAACAAATAATTTATTAAAAAGAACACTTTTTTTCGTAAAATTATACGAAAAAAAGTGTTCTTTTT
>CP135566.1:4920605-4986451 GCA_032401905.1 Swietenia macrophylla
ACGTGCTTAAAATGTTTAATTTAATTTAATTTATTATATTATTTATATAATAATTTAATAAAATCGTGATGTATATATATTTATTTTAAAAATTATCGAATAAGTTAATAATTATGGTAAATAAATATATACAACGTATAATATTATTAGATATATAATTTTACTATCAAAAAAATAATTTTTTTTGGAATATGTAATATTAGGTTAAATAATATTATAATATTTTTTTAAATAAATTATTATATATTATTTTTTATTTATATATTTTACTATTTTATAATTTAATACCGTTAATTTAAATTTTTTTAAAAATATTTTTTTAAAATTAAAATTATAAAATTAAAATAAATAATAAATATGATGCTCTATTTTAGAATTAAAATTGAACCAAAATTAAATAGAACTGAAAAATATAATACCCTGATAAAATAGAATAAATTTCAGTTATAAAATAGAAATCCAACCGGATTTTGCACACTCCTAATACGAAAGTATACATTCAGTTGGTGGATGTTGAAAGGTGGAAATAAGTCCTAAGCATACTCACATGTCCAATCGAACTCACTCTCCCCTCTTCTTATAAATCGCTCGTTTGATTAATTCTCATCAAACAGTAGCTACCACAACTCAACGGAAGAGCCCCCTCTGCATTTCACTATTTTCTCTCTTTCTTATCATTTCTCACCTCTCTCTTTTTCTCTCATGAAGCTTCTGTTTTATCTCTATCTTTTCCCTATTTTTTATCTTCTTTTCAAGATATGGAAGTGGATTGATCAGAAAAGAGACCAGGAATGTTACATCTTAGACTACCAGTGTTACAAGCCAGCTGATGACAGAATGGTTAGCACTGAGTTTTCTGGGGAGGTGATAAAGAGAAACAAAAATCTTTGTCTCCACGAGTACAAGTTTCTCTTGAAAGCCATAGTCAGTTCCGGCATTGGTGAGCAAACTTATGCTCCGAGAATCATGTTCTCTGGCCGAGAAGAATGCCCTACCTTGCAAGATGGGATCTTGGAGATGGAGGAATTCTTCCAGGACAGTGTTGAAAAAGTATTGTCCAGGTCAGGCATTTCCCCGAAAGAAATCGATGTTCTTGTTGTTAATGTCTCAATGTTAACGGCAGTTCCTTCTTTATCTGCTAGAATAATAAATCATTACAAGATGAGGGAGGACATCAAGGTTTTTAACCTAACTGGAATGGGATGTAGTGCAAGCTTAATAGCTGTTGATATTGTGCGTAACATTTTTAAGACCTACAAAAATAAGTATGCAATAGTTGTGACCTCAGAGTCCTTGAGTCCAAACTGGTACTCCGGCAACGACAGATCGATGATTCTTACAAATTGTTTGTTCCGTTCTGGTGGTGGTGTGATTCTTTTGTCTAACAAGAGAGCTTTAAGACATCACGCCATGTTCAAATTGAAGTGTCTAGTTAGAACACACCATGGAGCAAGAGATGAGTCCTATGAATGTTGCATACTAACGGAAGACAGCCAAGGCAGGCAAGGGGTTCACCTCGGCAAGAACCTCCCAAAGGCTGCAACTCGGGCTTTTGTGGACAACCTTAGGGTATTATCCCCCAAGATCTTGCCCATAAGGGAAATACTACGATTTGCAGTGATGACATTTGTTCGGAAAATGAGTAAAAACTCTCCTAAAGGAGAGAAAAAAGCGGGGATCAATTTTCGAACTGGCGTTGATCATTTTTGCCTTCATACCGGTGGTAAAGCAGTGATTGATGGTATCGGTTTCAGTCTTGATCTCACGAATTATGATCTAGAGCCAGCAAGAATGACTCTTCATCGATTTGGAAACACATCTGCTGGCAGTCTTTGGTATGTTTTGGCGTACATGGAGGCGAAAAAGAGGCTAAAAAAGGGAGATAGGGTTTTAATGATAAGTTTTGGTGCTGGCTTTAAATGCAACAGCTGTCTGTGGGAGGTGGTGAGAGACTTGGAAGGAAATACTGGTAATGTTTGGAAAGACAGCATTGATTGCTACCCACCAGAGTCATTAGCAAACCCTTACATGGAAAAATATGGTTGGATTCAAAATGAAGATATAAGCACCTTCAAAATTCCTGAAGATTAAAGGTCATCTCTGGGGATCAAAATGCCACTTTCACTTCACAGAAAGGATTTGCCTCTTTGTTTTACTGCATTAATAGTTAATCATTTTAATTCTGAATACTGTTAAGTTTTTCTTTTTATTCTTGTTAAATCCCTTTGGGATTTGTTAACCCAATAAGGTGTGCAGCTTCTTCCAATATGATGAGAAGTTTTGCCATCCTATTGGGGGCTGTTATTTTCATTCTCTTTTTTTTTTCTTTTTTTTTTTCCTATATGTTGACAATGTTAATGCTTTGTTTAATTTAATAAAGCTAAAAATTAAAAAGAAATAGAAGTTTATTTATTTATTTTTATTTTTTATTTTTATACTCAGAGAGCGTTATCTCTTCTTCTTAGCTGGTTTTTCAATTTCTATTACGGATGCTTTCCAAGTTTATTAAGAAAGAGACTCTCCGCTTTGGCAACCTCAACCCAACACACGCAAATTGTGCTGCTCTGTTGTAGTGTTTTGAAACCTAACTACCAAGACCACTCAACGTGGCAGAGGCAAGTGGGGCCTGAATTTAGCCTTTAATGCATACAACTGGCCTCCTTCATTTCTAGATTATTTAGCTTGACTACTCTTGCGTATGCAAGAAACTGTACTCTACATCAAATTACAATAAAAAGAGAGAGAGAGAGAGAGAGAGAGACAAGGAACAAACCCATGATTATTTTCTCATAAATTGCTTTCGAACCTCGTTAGTCTTGTTAACCGTGTATTACGTGGATCCCCAATTGATTTCTTTGTGATCTTGCATTGTTTCTGTGAATACCAAGAATACTTATATATTTTGTATCACTTATTTCTTATCGTTTCGACCGAAACTATGTTCTACAAGATTTTAGAATGCACGTACGTAAGCTACACGAAACAGAATCCACTGGTAACATTAATGGTTACGCAATCTCTTAACACGTGTCCTTTACATGCATATATGCATTAACTGTATAATATATGCTCACAAGGTAAAATAATGAGCTACGTATTCTTTTGAAAATTCATTTACTGTAAAGGCAAGACCACAACAAAAATATGACACATCCAACAGATGCAGCCTGTGTCTGCACAAAATTCTTTTATGATGGCAATTGAATCAGTTGGCGTCTAATTTGCTGACTCACAGCGGTTCGTGAATCACCTTTTTCCAATTAATGCCATAAATTGGAATACCGCAAAAACGATGGATGAATCATCTACCCCCGTCGATCATTGGTCCCAATCCCCTTTCCAGTGGACGGTCCTAAGCTATACAGCCAAGCTACAGAAGATATAATAGCCAAAACTCTTGCATTAATTTTAGACAGCAAGCCAAAACTCTTGCATTAATTTTGGACAGCAATGAGCAGCTGCTTGCCTGCCACTCTGTAAAAAACTAAAGATAACAAATAAAAATTGAATCTGTTGAGTTTTGTATTATGGACATTTTTTAAAAAATTATGTTTCACTATCATATTATTAAATATGATATATTATTAGTTATTATTTATTAAATCTATACTGTTTATTCATATTTTTAATGATTTTATAATGAAGGAATTTTTAGATTTTTTTGTTATATTAAGCATTGTTGATGTTTATGCTAAATTAGAAAATTAAAGATGTATTTTGTTAATAAAAAGAAAGAAGAATAGTTGAATAAATGAAGTTTTATTTAGAAAAAATTCTTTTTAAAGAAGTAGTTACATTCCTTATTTATTTAGAAAATAAAACATACACAACTAAAGTTAAGTTTTTGCTATATATATTTGTTTTATTTATTTTTTACTGTAACCAAGAGAGAGCCACAGGGGTAACGCTTAGCAAGTGTGTTTTGCCGTGAGTTTTTTGTTTTTTTGTCTCTCGTATTTTTCAAGTTATTTTTGTGTTGTTCTTGTGATCTAAAAAGAAAACAACTTAATGGATATTATAAGTCTGTAATATTTAATATTATAAATTTAGATAAAGTGCTCTTAAGTGTTATCAATATATTTTTATAGTGTTTTTTGGGAAAATATTGAAGGAAGTTCAATAACAACCAGCAAAGAGATCTTGATGTATTAAGAAAGTTTGATGCATTAAGGTAAAGAGATCTTACTAAACAAATCTATTTAAAAAAATTTAAGACTACGATAATAAATATAAAAGAGAGTCTTTATTTTGTTTAAGGCCACTAGTGATTATAATCATTATTTTTTTTAGTAAATTATTTTTCTTTAAATGTGGTCTCATAAATGTAGGATTAAAAAATTTGAACTATGTTAAATTTGATGATCTTCTTTATTTATTCTACATTATTATTTATTTAGATTAATTAATTAGTTAATATTAATTAAAATTGATAAAGTTTAACACTAAGAATCTAACAAAATAATTAGTGATATATTCTGACACCAATTGAAAGATTTAATTTAAGTTAAATTTTTATTATATCAGGTATTGTTGATATTTATTCTAAATTAAATAACTTAATTTGGAATGTATTTTGCTAATAAAAGGAAAGAAAAAGAATTGAATAAATATAATTCTATTTAACAATTTTTTGTTTGAAATAAGCAGATACATTCTTTATTGATTTAGTAAACAAAATTGCACACAATTTAGGCTAGGTTTTTGCTATATATATTTGTTTTATTTCTTTCCTACAGCAGCCAAGAAAGAACAATAGAAAATGTTTAACAAGTGTTTTTTGCCACAAGTATTTTATTTTTTTTGTCTCTTGTGTTTTTCAAGTTATTTTTATATTATTCTTATGATTTAAAAAGAAAAATAACTTAATGGATATTATGAATCTATAATATCTAATTTTATAAATTTAGAGATAATTTTCTTATGTGTTGTCAAAATATTTTTTTTAGTATTCTTTAGGAGAATACTTATGCTTATTGAAGGGAGTTCAATGATAACTAGTAAGAGAATATTGTTGAATTAAGTCGAAGGGAAGTTGATACATTAAGGCAAAAAAATCTCACTAAACAAGTTTTTTTAAAAAAATTCAAAATTATAATGATAAATATATAAAAAAATTATTTTATTTAAATTCATTAGTATTTGTAATTATTATTTTTTTAATAAATTTTTTTTTCGAATGTGATCTCGTAGATGTAAAATTAAAAAATTTAAATCACGTTAAAATTTAATAGTCTTCTTTATTTATTCTACATTATTATTTATTTGAATTAATTAATTGATTAATATTAATTAAAATTAATAAAATTTAACAAAAATAAATCTTTCAAAATTAATAATAGGTCATCGATCTCCTTGTTGGCTTTAGCAAATTATTACAGAAAAAATAAATAAATAAGCAAAAAGAAACGGGGAATATTTCTTGATTTATGCATGCAATGTAGTGCATGTATTACAATCTTGTTTTCAAGCCTGCAGCTATAGCTGTAGCAGATAAGAAGTAGAATAGTCATATTGTGTTCCTATCTTGGTCAAGATTTGAATTGCATAAATGACCGAAGGAAAACAATTTAAAGATTATATGTCATTTTATAACTTTAATTTGGCTTAGTTTATGATGGTGCGGATTGTCCCCTTGTAAACATCAGTTCAAAGATGCATCAATATGTCATTACATAGCTGCATCATAAATGTATTTTTTAATTATCAAATCACAAAATCAAACACTACGTATAAGTATGTAGATCCCATTTTAGGATAAATTTACTTACTTCATTAAGCTTCTGTGACTATACAGTAAATTATTTTGCTGGCTCAAACTGAGGCGATCACTATTCGAAGCCACAAAGAGGGCCTTGGTGGTAGCAAATACAGTAAATTAACAAGCTGTGTTGCGTTAAAGCAAGACGTCCACCTAACACCCTGTGGACCAGTGGAGAAAAGGTTTTTTTATGTGTGGATAGAAATTTATGATGAGTTGTGACGTTAATTTTCAACTATGGATATTACCAATAACCCCATAAATGTCACTATAAACCCTCTCAGAATTAGACAATCTGTATTATTTGTTGACAGAAAATACATTACATACCATTACTATACAAGTTGCATGCCTCTGTTGCCTTTGTATTTGCATTATTGGCCGAACAATCTGCTGAATACCTTGGCTTAAAAATGGTTCCATCTCACAAATAATTCATGGGTCACACTTAGGAGTAATCAATTGTTCTAACATAAAATGTAAAATTGTAACATAAATAAATAAAAATAAAGATTGTGATAAAAATTTGTTACAAGTCAAATAGATATTACTAACATTATAGGCCATGCCAGCAAATAATAATGTAAAAAAAAATTGAAAATGAAGAAACAAAAATAAATAAATGAAAAGGGCCAATTGTCCCATCTTTTTAGGTGGTCTGCACTCGGCTGTAATTAATTATTTGACCGACCATTAATATTTTATAATTAATTTTTTTTTTTTTTGGCCAACGACATCTGTTGTTTGTCGGTGGATAGTACGGATCGATATGTCTTCGTAAATGAAAGTGTTGGTTTTTACGTTGTGGTTTACGAAATAAAATTACTTTCATCACTTATATCTCACGGTTACAAGCCATAGGTTGGCGCAGAACAAACTAGGGTTAATTCTCTGCGTGTAATAACTGAAAACAGCTCTACCTATAAATATTGTTGAGTTTTTGGTTCTCCACCAACCTGCATTTATTCATTATCGTGAACGTGTACACAATGGACGTCTTCTGATCTGTATACCAAACGAGCTTTCATGTGAATAGATCGTCGATGTTCTACCGTCCATGGTCTCATAAGATATATTGAAACTGGGTTGTGGTATCTTTCCATGAAACTAACAAGACTGTAGTCTAAAGCATATGAATATATTTGATCAAATTTGGTCCATGATATATCATCCTTGCGTCGGGGCATCCAAAATTTGAAGAAGAAAGCCTTCGTAGAAAATTTGTATGACAAGGCATGCACCTGGAAGAGTAATAAATGTTGTTTGGTGTCGATGTTGAATATTCGTAACCATAATTTATTTGTTTCGACATTCTTAATTTATCGACTACAGTGCATATGATGTGGTCGCTGAATAGAATTCCAAGTTTAATTTTATATTGACAAATTGAAACAATAGTAGGACCGGTCCAGTCCTCAAAAAGACATTCGACTTGAAAGCAGGTGCCTTCATTTACCATGCTGAATCAACAATAACTCAAGCATTTATTTGCAGCTAGCTTTCGCTACTTCTCTACACGATCAAGAAAAAGTAGTGGGCTTAGAGCTCTCTGCATGATCATCTTCTTTTCGAATATTGTGTAAGAGTTAAAGATGTAGCAAACATGTGCTAGAAATCCTGGTATATCACGTCTTTTACCATGTATTTATCATGATTTAAGATTTACTTTTCACCCATTCTAACTATTATAACAATTGGTAATTCCCGCAGATACTCGCTTGCTGCATGCGTTTCATGTTGCTTTTTAATACGAGACAGAAAGCAAAACAGAAAACTTGATACTACAAGCTGGACAACAAGCCATTTGCTTAATTAGGGTCCATGTTTGTATCCCTAAAATGACTCCGAGGCTCAGTCACGTGGCCATAAGGCCCTGGCAAACCAGATAGTAAATTGTTGCATTTGCACACTCTAAGCAACCAAAATTCCATTAGGTATTCAATTGAAGCATTTCATGTGTTCAACTGATGTGATCTTCCAAAACATGTTTCGTATTAAATCAAGACACGTTCTTAACCCATTAATTGTTTTCATGTGCCTAACAATATTACCATCCACTAATATAAGTAAACTGCTTCTAATTTTTAAATACGATACTTTCCAACGTTTGACATTGCTATAGGACTACGTATTTTTATGATTTAATGTAATTGTACGAGAACAATTTTCGGCAGGTATGCTGGCACGAGGCATTTATATGTTAAAAATCAAGGGGAAAAATACAGGAAAAGGACTAGGAGGACACCAAATGAAGTCTTGGATAATATAACCAAAAAGGTTCCTGCTGGATTTCAATGAACAAGCCAACATACTCTGCTTACAAGCTTTTGCTATCGTGCCCACACTGTCTTTCCCAGTCTCAGGTCGTTTTTTAATTCTATGTTCCGTCGGATGCATGTATGTTTGCATGCATGTTAGTGTTTTTAAGTTTCTCTGATTAGTTGTTCTTGTTGATGAAGGTTTCTGTGACTTTTGATGAATCATATGATCGGATTTCCAGCCCAGATATTAGCTTAGAGAACTCCATTCTTGAGGTAATATTTTATGTCTTATCTGTTTTCCTTTCAAAAGAAAATTTTATCAATTGTGGACTTGGGTTAGTATGAATTTGTTTATCGAAATCAATCCATTGAGCTTTACAGTGGATTTAAGTCAACCCAATTTAATAACTACATTTTGAAAATATAATGTAAATGACCATGGTTTTGTTTCGTTCTGTTGATCAGCATAACGTCGATAATCTTGTTGCAAATTTCATGTGCATATGCAGTGTAAAACAGATTATTTACTGCCCTTTTATAAGAAATATGCAAACATCTGCCAGTTTAAATTCTGTAACTTATAATTTTTTTTTCTTCTTTCCTTTTAGATATGGGATTCGAGGGTTCAGAAGAATAAGTCCTTGTTTAATGGGAAAAAGTTCCGGGAAAGTTGAACTTATTTTGTACTCAAAATTATATGAAGTGTATGCCTATGATAAATATTGTCTAATTGTCTTGAAACATCATAGCACTGTCTATTTACTTTGAATCAATATATTTCTACTCTTTGTTTATTGACTAGACTGCTCTAACACGATTTTACAGATCGAAATCACTTATTTATTGTGCCCGTAAAAATTAGCTAATTTTCTAATGAAAACTGCAGATTTCTTCAAACTGGGGTCTTTTGGGATCATAATATTGGTTGTTACATGCAAATTTTTCTAAAATATTGAGGGATTTTCTATTAAAAAAAATTATGCAGAAAGGTTATGCTGCATTTTTAATTTGATAAAGTTTGTATGACTTAGACTCGGTAATAACTTGTTCTGTTTGCATTTTCACGGGCACGGCGGCATATAATGCATGGTGAAGGTGGCTCCAGCCTAGTGTACCAGAATGTGGTCTTGGATGTTTATAGAAAAGGAGTATTTTTTAACTTTATAAGGGTGAGTTCTGCGTATGTTAATGGATATATTTTTTGGAAAAAGTAATAACCTATCTCGTGATAAATGGTATTATATTAAATTCATCCTAATTTTAATACTTCAATCACGTATTTACATGTAACAAAAATATTTATAAAAAATCCAAAATTTCGAAGTAGAGCAAGATAAACATGTAAAGAGTCACAGCAATGAACACGTTCATAAAAAGTCTATAAATTTTAAAATAGAGAAGGACGAGCATGAAAAAAATCTTATTGTAACGAGGATTTCATAAAATTAAGTAAGAGAGAATATGACAGAATTTCACATTAAATAAAAAGAAATATTTTTAAATTTTATAAGAATAAATTTTACATATTCTAATAGATAAATTTTTTAAAAAAAAAAAATAGTATTCCTCCCTAGAATCTCCTGTATTCCTCCGCCTTGGCTTGACAGACTATAGGTCTGTCTCATCTTGCACCCGTGTTAATGTTTTGATAATATTTATCATATACTTTACCAGTTAGTAGCATGTTTAGACATGTTTCAAAATTAACTTGTATTTAGCTTATAATGACCACTTTGATATATTTGTGATAGTTAGAGGTCGGAGTAGGCTTTGAGCTTCCACATTGTGCGAAACTTGGTATAGCTCTCTTGAAATTGGAGATTGCTCCCTTTGTGGTTCATGAAATAACTTTGGAGTTACTTCCTGGACTCTGGATTCTCATACAGTTAAGGAGCCCATGCTGCACCACTAATTTATGAGCACATAATGGTGCACTTCATGTCACTACATGAGATAATATATCGATCAACATATTCTGACCAAAAAGTAACATTAATTATACCCCAAATGCCACCCTCGTCCCAGTTTCTGCCACTCATCACATCCCTCAAGGAACGAGAAATACGAAAAATTAGTCTTCGGGGGCCCAAATCGATAGATAAAGTAGTTTCGAAGGACTTTGTACCATGTCTATTCTGTACTGTATGTTTTGCAACATTTATGTTTGTACACTGTTACAGTTCTTTCTAAAGTTTGAAAGTCGTTTGACCTGAAGCGAGGAATTGAAACACGAAGCTGACAGAAATTTGAAACCTTCCTTCATGTCATTTTTATAGTACCCATATAATTGTGTTGTTCAACTACCTACTCCAAAAATAGCCTTTTCCTAATGAATTTAATAATTACACATGTAGGCTGTTTAAAATACGATTTCTTAGATGTCAACGTTCGGCAAGAAGTGGCAAAAAGGATCTTAATTGTCTATATAGTATCCCTCAATCAGTTTGAGAGTATGGTCCCCACCTATCAGTTCTTACTCCTTGTTGGTAGTAGTATCTTTCTAATTTAATTGGGTGGATGATGGGAGTAACATATCACTATTTCCAATCCAGAGTGTACTTCATTATGAAGATGATATACAATTATTCTTTCTTCAATTGAATGGTCCTATGAGTTGTGATTGTGTTCTCCAGCTTTAGGAGAGCATGATTTGTACTGTGATATTTTTATTTATTTGATATCTCACTGATGCTCTTTTTCGAAAATAGTAGTTCAATACCCAGGACACCAATTCTTTAATATTGCATATCAACACAAATAAATGTGGCCAGTACTCGTCTTGCATCTTTTCATCTTGCCAGAATTGTAAGTCACTCCTCGGGTAGCCACAGTCATAAATCTGTCAAAGGAAACAAAGGTTTTAGTTCAGATAAAACTGTTAAAAACTATTTTATTTATTAAGCAATGATATACATATATATATGTAATATTTCTATGTATCCTGGTGCCAAGCTCGCCTGTTGTTCAAAAGCATGTTAATGCTTGTTTCGTGACTGCTGAAAATCAACTCAGCACTTTCATATTTGTTTTATTCATAGCTCTTGAGCACCAATTACATTGGTTTTGTGCAGATGATCTGATCCAATGTCAGCACACTGCAAGTCCACTAGGTGATGGTGCAGTAGTAGAGACATCCGACAATAAAATACTTGTGTTGCAAATAAGTAACAATGTTAGTGAATTTCCTGGACACTGTCTTTCCAGGAGGTCATCCAGAGGTATTGAATCTGGAAATGATGAATTTCCTTCCTGTTGCTTTTTGGTAGCCTTGCAGTGTGACTCCTTTTTATCAATATCTGCTGAGATGGGGCAGTTCGTGTGCAGCCTAAGGTTGCTTTTGGTATCTGTCTTTAAATGCAATTTGTATGCTACAATTTAGTATGTTATTCATGAGTTCACAGTAAGAATGTATATTCAATAATTGACTGCCCCAGAATGTTGGAATACCGTCTCATCAGTTGTAAGGACGTGACAGACTCTGAGCTTATTAATAAGAAGGTTTCTCAAGAGTTGTTTGACAGCATTATTGGTGTAGTTAAGAAATTGGAGTTCCTGCAGCATCTCTTGTGATTGACAGTCTCTTACTCAGATACCAAGTCATTATCCCTTCTTACTTATTTCGTAGATATATATGTCTACAAGTACCTAAATCTTGATTTTCTCCCAGTGCAACCCACTTTTCATTGGCATACCCCGGAGGCAGTTGAATGTTAGACCGGCTGCTTTTTTCTTCGTAAAATGCAGTCTTCGGTCAGAAGAAATTCAACAGTTGTATGCTACTGCACAAGATGACTACGAGTCAACCCAACTTTATGCAGTTTCAATGGTATATGGAATTTCCTTTCTCTTTGTTTTGAATCTTCAACTGCAAGCAAATGTTTATCATGGGCTGTTGTATGGGTACAATGGTTGTGTAGACTTAGGTGAGCTCACTTCTACAATCTAGAAATGTTATTGCTGTGCTGATACTTGACAGTGGATCTGGAAATGAAGATGTTGGCGTTGGGTCATTGCTTTTGTCCGTTAATTTACTTGTGTATTATGCAACAGTTGTGGAGACTTGGGTGAGCTCACTGGTAGATTGTATTGGAGCTAGAAACGTGATGACTATGTTGATACCTGATAGTGGGTCTGGAAGTAAAGTTGTTGGTGATAGTTCATTGCTTTGGTCTTTTATGTTCCTTGGTTTATTAGCAAACTGAAAAAAGTAACAGAGGGCCACTGATGTCCTAACCCACTGGCATGACTGATCGCATCCAGATGGGCGGGATCCAGGGTTCATTCCTAATTAACGGCCAATAATTTTTCATTAGAAGAGAGATATTGGACAGTTTTTAATTTTACATGGACTTGGGACACAGAGCCAAAAGAAATTAAAGAAGCTCTGACCAAAACTAAATGCCTCACCAGGATTTTATGTACTATGTCAGTTGATGGTTTTAGTATTGGTTGATACAATATTTACGGGAAATAATTTGAGCAGAAACTAAGAGTTGATTCTTATGGTAGGATTATAGATAATAAATCAATTATATATTATCTTTTTGTTTATATTTTTATATGATACTCATTATTGTTTCTATATTTCAGATTAACTTAGAGAACATGGCACGTAAATTGCCTGGCCGCCATCAAGGTGGATTTGCTCTCTATCAGTTGATGGTAGAAGCTTTGAAGAATAAATGTTAAAAATTCATGACAGCTGGTTAATCGTAGTGATCAGCTTGAAGTGTCTCAGTAGCTTGTAGCAAGTTGTTTTTGGATTTGCTTTATTTTGGGTCAATAAAAGACACAATTAAAGGGCATTTACTAGATTATTTCTCTGAGACAGTGACTTACGTAATTCTAACAAAGAGGTACACTTACTAATAATTGAATATGTTTGCATAATTGATCAGTCTAAGAATGGCAAGAAATGTTATAGCTATTCCTTTGATAGCTAGAATATTGTGTAGCCGTGTTTAGTGTTGATAAAATTATTTATTAGAATTATTATAATAGTTTAAGTTCAAATAATCGAGTAGATATTACCCGTTTTAAGTGTAGTTTCATAATATCAAGCTTTTATTAAAGTATTTTATCATCAAAAATTTTATTAATAAATCAAGTTGAAAATTATGAAAACTCCGTAAGGATCCAATCAAATTTAAAACTTATAAAATAACTTCTAAATGCATATTTAAGAATTCGATTAATGTATTACATAATTTTATTCATCATCTAAAATAAAAATAAAATAAAATTTCCAAGATCATCTTTTAAATAATTTTATTCATCATGTAAAATCAAAATAAAATAAATACCCCAAAATCATCTTTTAAACTAAGCCATCATACTTATTAATTTAAAGAACTTATTTTACAAAAAATAAATAACGAGAGGTGAGCTATCAATTCAATAAGTAACATCATTCATAACATATGTACAAAATTTTCTTATTTGTAAATGCATAAAAAAGATTTGTAAACCATTTTATTCGAATATCATATAAAATATAATTTTAAATAATTTTCAATTCAATAGACATTTAATATTCATAGTTTTCATAAAAAAATATGTCAAAATCTTATTTTATAAAATATAAATACGGAAGTATATAAATTATTTATTATAGAAAATATATTTTATTTGTTTATATCGTATAATATCACATGTATCCCGATGACTTGACCAATTAATAGAATCATAATTGTGTGCACATTTAAAACAAAATATCAACTAGTCCAGACAAATAAATATATCAACCGTAGTTAATTCAAATCATAATTATAATATTACGAACAGAAGTGTTAAAATATTTCATTTCAATGAATTATATAAGAATTATTTTATTTCAATTAATTATGTAAAAATCTTTTAGTGACATAGTGACTTACATTAATCTATTTACAAAGTATTTAATAAATTTCACAACTAAACATTGATTTTTATGAAATAATTGAATAAATATTTAAAAATATGCAATTTATAGGAATTCATAATTATATATTTATCAAATAATCAAAAAATTCATAAATATTGGAATCAAATAATTTATGCTATAAAATAGTTTTGTAATAAATTTCACAACTAAACGTTGATATTTATAAAACAATTGAGTAAATATTTAAAAAATACAATTTATAAGAATTCATAGTTATATATATTTATCAAATAATCAAAAATTTCACAAACATTGAAGTCAAATAATTTGTGCTATAAAATAGTTTTATAATCATAATATAAAAATAACCTAATAAATATTATAAATGGAGTGATTTACTTCAAACTAAACTAAAATCTTTAACCATCTCTAAATTTCGTTTAAAGATTTCGTGCTTCCCATAATAATGAACTATCTTATCAAAAATACTTAAAATAATACATAGACAATATTATAAAATTTGATTATGATTATATTACCTACTTAAAAACCCTAAGCAAAATAATTACAAATTTAGAATTTTTAACTTTTAATCTATAACTCAAACCAAACTAGAACTTTACATATATTTTAAGCACACCTAAGATTATCATATAAAAATTTTTTATAATATTTTGAGTCTAAAAATATTTTTAAAGTAATATATTTTTAGAAAAATATTAACTATTAGGATATTCCAAAAATACAAAAGACTTAATAGAAAATTTATAAATATTTATATACGTTTTTAAAAATTATAAATTTACAGAAAAGTTAGTGAACATGTCTAAAAATCATCATAAATTTTTTTATAATTATTTAAAGACTTTTGATATTTTAAAATAATACATATTTTATAAAATATAAATATGTCCAGAACATTTCAAAATTAAGGTTCACTCATTCTAAAATTTATAAATTTTAATTATAACTCCAAAAATTCTAAAATTTATATGACACACGGTAAACATATGTATCAATCACTTATAAAATTTTATAATTTATAAAAGTCATTTGGTAGTTCAAATAATTTATATAATATAATAAAATCCAAGAATATATGAAATTCTAGATTTAAAAACCTAACTTCAAAATTCTGCATAAAATTAAATTTTTTATTCAATTTGTATGAAATAAAATTTTATAGTCTCCTTAACATGTGAAAATTAATATTATGAAAATTTTAATAAACAAACTTGTGAAAATTTTAGTTAAAATATGCTTAAAAAATAACGTAAAATTCTAATATAATTAATTCATTAATATAATATTATTTAAATAAAAAATAGCTTAACACTGCTTTACAAATATAAATACCAAGAATTCTATATAACCTAAACGAAAACATATGAAAAGAAAGAAAAAAATAATCTTAAATAAACTAAATCAAATGATAGTTTATAACATTAATATAAGAATTCTATTTAATCTCAACTAAAACATGTTAAAAATGATCTTAATAAAAATTAAAACAAACAATAATTTATAAAAAGATAACTAAAATTTTACTTTTATTGATCAAAAGTTTCAACAATCCGTAAAACTCAAAAAAAATTCTTTTATTTTATATGTTGAAAATAGAATTGAGGAAGAGAAAAAGAAGAATATATATTTATATTTTGTTTGGGAAAATAAAATTAATAAAATAAAAACTTAATTAACAATTATGCTAAATATTTAAAAATAAATAAAATAAATAAATATCTTTAATTTAAAATCAAAACCCTATCACATCTTTTCATTATTATTGTTAAAAAATTTTAAACTTAAAAGGTAAATTCAAACAATTTTTTAATCTAATTAAAAGAATGGATATCATATTTCTATTCCCCAAAAAGGAAATTTTGTTCTTGAAATTTTATACATACGTCGTACTTCAAAGACTTTAGAGTACTTTCCTCTCAATTCTGATTCATGCTCTTATGTTGATTCCTCCACTATGTGATATATCTAACATACGTTCACCAATGATACAACATGATTTTGTACAACTTGTTCTTTTTGATCAATGATCTTCAAAAGTTTTTCTTCGTATGTCGTATCCTTATTTATATGGATTTGATAATGATCTAATACGCGTGTAGGATCTTGTATATATTTTCATAGTATTGAGATATGAAACACATTATGTAGTCTAAAAAGGCTAGGTGGCAAAGCTACACAATGGGCTAGAAGACCTATCTTCTTCAAGATCTTAAAAAGTCCTATAAACTTAAGGATAAACTTGTCCTTTTTTCCAAAGTGAAATAATCTTTCCATAGTGACACTTTTAAAAATACAAAGTCTATTAGTTTGAACTCTAAGTCACATTTTCGATGATCTACATAACTCTTTTATCTACTTTGGGTTATACGTAATCGTTACATAATAACTTAGACTTTTTTAATTGTGATATGTACTATTTTTGGCCCTAACAATTTTCTCTCTCCAACCTTATTCTAAAAATAGGTGATCTATACTTTTTACCATACAAAACTTCTTAGAGTGCCATACATATACTCGAGTGGAAGTTATTATTAAAAGTAAACTCAACAAGTGTCAAATGTTCTTTCTACATTACCTTTCAAATCTAAAACACATGCATCAGCATGTTTTCAAGGGTTTGAATTGTCTATTTTGATTGGTCATTTGTGAAAGGTAATACTAAAATTCAACTTTGTCTTTAACTTTTTGTGAAGGTCTATCTAAAATTTCGAAGTGAAACGCAAATTTTCGTCAAATATGAAAGACACTAGCATACCATACAACCTCACCATCTCATGTAAAAATAACCTGGCTAATTACTCCAAATTATTTGTACCTTTGATTGCTAGAAAATAAGTAGATTTAGTCAAATGATTCATATTTACCTAAATAGAATCACAACCCCTTCTAAGACAGGAATAACAAAATACATAATAATATTTTCCTATTTTCACTTCAGAATAGACGATAATTGCAATAATCCTCTTGGTTTTTGATGTTCTATCTTTACTTACTAGCATACTAAGTATCATGATATAAAAGTAGCAATTTTCTTCTTTATATTTCTTTACTAAAAGTTACTCTTCAGATAATGGTATATTTTGGTACTATTAAGTTGAATGTTGTAAGTCGATTCGTGACCCTCTTTTAAGATTTCTTTCTTAAACTCTTTTTTTATTGGTATACACAACTTTTTCCTAAGCCATAACACTTTATTGTCTATGACTCTAAATTCTAATCTATGCCCCTTATTCACTTCTTTAATAATTCTCATCATATGTGAGTTCTTCTTTTAAGCCATTTTAATCCTACCAATTAAAGTAAATTGAACTGTCAAATGTGCCAATATATTTTCTTAATCATGTACCATAACCTCAATATCCATTTTCTCTAAATATTCCAAAATACATTTTTAAGTAGCAATTAAATAAGTTATGCAAACTGATGACTTTCTACTGAATGCATCAGCTGCAATATTTGCCCTACTAGGGTGATAATTAATGGAACAATCATAATATTTAATCAATTCTAACCATCTCTTTTGTCTTAAATTCAACTTTTTTTGAGTGAAAAATATTTCAAATTCTTGTGATATATGAAAATCTCACAAGACTCCTTATATAAATAATGTCTCCAAATCTTAAAAGCAAATACTATTACAACTACCTCCAAGTTGTGATAAATCTTTAACTGTTTAAAAGCATATGCAATTACTTTACCTTATTACATTAATACACAAGCTAACATTTTTCTCTATGCATCACTGTATTTTATAAAATCCACACCACTTATAAGAATAATCAAAACTAGAACAAATACTAACCTACTTTTAAGTTTTTAAAAATTTTTCTGACACACTTCATCTCAAATAAACTTTACATCTTTCTTAGTCAAATTTGTTAAAAGCATTGAAATGCTAGAAAAAAAACGCAACAAAGCGTCAAAAATAATTAGCTAGACCCAATAAGTTTCTAACTTCAAAGACATTAGTAAGTTATTCCCATTTCACAATAGCCTTTACGTTAGCAAGATCAACCGATACTCTATCTTTTGCCACCATATATTCCAAAAATGCAATTTTACCTAGCCAAAACTCGCATATCTTAAATTTTGGATGCAACTTCATATTACGAAGTGTTTGTAAAACTATTCTTATATGCTCAGTCTGCTCTTCTTTACTCTTCGAGTAAATTAATATATCATTAATAAAGAAATAACAAATCAATCTAGATAAGGTTGAAAGACCCTATTCATTAAATCCATAAAAGCAACAAGGGCATTAGTCAAACTAAACAGCATTGCTAAAATCTTATAATGTCCATTTCAACTTTTAAAGACAGTTTTAAAAATATTATTATTCTTTACCTTTAACTGATGATATTCTGCTCATAAATTAATTTTAGAAAATACTAATGCATCATATAGTTATTCAAAAAATTTATCTATTAAAAAAATGAATACTTATTCTTAATAGTAACTTGATTCAACTGACAATAATCAATACACAATTTCATGGTACCATCATTTTTTTAGATAAACAACACTAGAGTACCATATGGTGAAAGACTATTATGAATAAATTCTTTTTTTAGTAGTTCTTACAACTACACATTTAGTTCCTTTGCTTCAAAAGGTGTCATTCGGTATGGAGTTTTAAATATAGGTGCAATATCATATATAACATCAATGACAAATTTTATCTCTCTATTAATAGGTAGTTCTAATAGATTTTTTATAAATACATTGCTAAATTCTTTTACTATAAATATATCTTCAAGATAAAGCTTCTTAATGTTATCAACTATTATATAAGCTAAAATCCCTCCACAACCCTTCATCAACATCTTATTAGTTTTGATCATGGAAATCAAAACATTATTACAATTTTAGCTCTCATTGAATTTAAGGTCTACTTCCTCTAGTATATGAAACACAACCTCTTTTGTAAAACAATCCATTATAACATAATAAATAGCCAACCAATTCATTCCCAAAATGACATCAAATTCATGTATCTTTAAATTTAATAGATCAACTAGAAATACTTTATTACAAAAAGTAATCATACAAGATTTGCAAACATAATGTAATAGTATACTATCACCCATAAGCGTGGAAATCAATAAATAATGCTTTAAAGGTTAGGCATGCTCACATGTCAAGCAAATGCACATAATAAGAATAAATGAGTAACACCTAAATCAATCAAAACTCTAACATCTTTAAAGAATAAAGATAATATACCTGATACTACATCATTTGATGCTTAAGTATCTTATTCAATTATAACAAAGAAACATCCTTGAACCTTTAATTTCTTCATTTACTCCCCCATTTGATTGATTCATTATGCCAAAGCCATTCTTCTTAGGGTCGTCCTTAATTATATGCCCCTTTTGTTAGTAACTAAAACATGTTCCCAATATTAAGTAACATTTTTCCAGATGCATTTTACCACAATAAAAATAAGGCACTACACTCCTTTGAGAATTAGTTTGAAATTTCTTATAACCGCTCTTATTGGTTTTGGTAACTTACTCTTAAAATTGTTCACCATACTTATCTTAAGACCTATCATAATGGTTTTGCTTACCTTTCTTATCTCATACTACCTAAACTTTAGCCAAGTCCCTCTCAACAATAATGGCTTGATCAAACAAGTCAATATATACATTTAGGTTGAGAATAAATAGACAAAACTTGATTGATAGACGTAACATTCAAAGAATTGACTACATTTATGACCCCTTACTAGTCATCAATGTGGGAAAAAATTATGATAAAGCTATAAACTACCCCATATACTCATCCGTAGATTTTGACATTTGTGTTAGTCTTAAGAAATTTGCCTTTATCTTATCTCAAACTCAATTAAGAAAATATTTTTTTTTTCAAAAAGACTTTTACAAACAAATCCCAAGTAAATAACCCTCTATTCAGTTGAGCCCTCAAAAGACAAACCCTAACATCCCACCAAAGACATACTTCACTCTAAAGTACAAATGATGCAAGTACAACCCTATGATCAATGTCACTCTCTATAGTAGGAAAAATCTTCTCCATCTACTTCAACCATGCCTCAGTAACTAATGGATCAATGGTTTCATGAAATGTTAGTGGTTCCAATTTCTTAAACTGTTCTAGCATTATTGTAACTCCACTCTCATTATTACCATATTATCCTTTTATAATCACATTCTATGCAATACCCCTACCACAAGTGAAATCCTTGACTAGTCTATCCTGTTGTTCCATCATCTTAGCCATCATATAAATAAGAGGACTAAGATTAAATATCAAGCATAATCATTAATTAAGATTTTATTTTTGTATGATATTCTTAGGCATACTCAAAATATATGTAAAGTTCTAATTTGATCCAAATTATAGATTGAAAGTTAAAAATTTTCATATTAGTAACTATTTTCTTAGGGTTCTTAAGTGGATAGTATAGTCATAATTGAATTTTATAGTATTACTAATGCATTATTTTAAGTGTTTATGATAAGACAGTTCGTTATCATAGAAAGCTCAAAATTTTCAAAAAGATTTAAAGATAGTTAAAGATTTTAACTTAATTTGAGATAAGTAATTTTATTTATAATATCTATTGGGTTATTTTTGTATTATAATTATGAAACTATTTTATAGTTTAAATTATTTGACTTTAATGTTTATGAAATATTTGATTATTTGATAAATATATTTACATTATAAATTTTTATAAATTCTATATTTTTAAATGTTTTATCAATTATTTTATAAAAGAAATTATTTACCTTGATCTAAGTTAAAATTTGCAACTATCTCTAACTCTCATTTAAAGGTTTTGAACTTCATATAATAACGAACTATCTTATTAATAACATTTAAAATAATACATAAGTAAATATTATAAAATTTGATTATGACTACGCTATCCACTTAAAAACTCTAAGCAAAACAACTATAAATCTATAATTTTTAGTTATCAATCTATAACTCAAATCAAGTTAGAACTTTACATATATTTAGAGCACACCTAAAAATATCATATATAAAATTATTAAAAGTACACATAAGAATATCATGTATAAAATTTTTATAATATTCGAGTCTAAAAATATTTTTTAAATAATAATTTTTTTAAAAAAATATTAAATTGTCAAGATATTTTAAAAATACATAAATCTCAATAAAAAATTCATAAATATTTAAATACATTTTCAAAAATTACAAAATTTATATAAAAAAAGCTAATAAACATGTTTAAAAACCATCATAAAATTTATTATAATTATTTAAGGTATTTTGATATTTTAAAATAACAAATATTCTAGAAAATATAAATATATCTAAAATATTTTAGACTTAAGGTTCATATGTTCTAAAATTCATAAATATTTAAACATAACTCTAAAAATTTCAAAATTTATATGACACGCAGTAAAAGTAGTATCAATCACCATATAAAATTTTATAAATTTTGAAGGTTGATTGATGCTTCAAATAATTTATATAATAAATAAAATCACAAAACATATGAAATTCTAAATTTGAAAACCTAATTTTAAAATTCTATATAAAGTTAAATTTTTATCTTATTTAAGTGAAATAAAATTCTGTGGTCTCCTTAACATGTGAAAATTCATATTATTGAAATTTTGACAAGCAAATCTATCAAAATTTGGGTTAAAATAATTTTATAGATAATATACTCAAAAAATAACATAAAGTCTTAATATGATCAATTTACTAATATAATACTATTTAGACAAAGAATAGTCTAACGCTACTTTATAAACATGAATACCAAGAATTCTATTTAACCTAAATTAAAACATGTGAAAAAAAAGAAAAAAAATGATCTAAAATAAACTAAATCAAACATAATTCATAATATTAATAGAATAATTTCATTTAATCTAAACTAAAACATATGAAAAAAAGAAAAAAAATAATATTAGATAAACTAAATCAAACAATAGCTCATGATATGAGTATAAGAATTTTATTTAATTTTCAAACTATAACATTCACATATTATGTTATAGCTTGGCTCTGATACTATATATAGTAGTTCAAGCCTAACAACCGAGTTAATATTATTTACTTGGGGTACAATCTATCATAAAGTTATTCTTAAATTTTACTATTTAAAATATATCTATTTAATTAAAAAAATTTAAACTATATAAATTATAGTTTGGACTCACTTATTAGCATACAAGATTTGACAGTTGTCAACTAACCCTTTTTGACAATGATTTGAATTCCAGTGGTTCTTGTTTGGTCCTGGCATCGGAAGTGATACCAGTAACTTATTTCATTATTTTGTTGATGACATGATGACGATGTCTACTAGTGCAGCAATGAATGCTTTAAAATGTCACAAATTATTACAATCTGTTGGAACCCGTTCTACTTTCTCTTCCCTACGTGTATTAATTTTCCTCAAAGTTAAGACAGATCAATTTATTTCTTTAAGTTGCTTCAACATTCCCATGAAATTTTAGTTTGTAATCTTATGTTAGACGAGCTAGATCCCTGCTGGTTGATCTCGGTCAGAAGCATCTTTTCAAAAGAGTTGTCGCAGACTGGAGTCAGCGGCAGAGAAAGCTGAGAAAGTAAGTAACAAACGTTTCAGCCATTATCCTGCTCACTTGTCGTGCATCTAAAATATTTGGCTTCTTGTTTCTTTTTCATATTTATGGCTTTTGGATTTTTGACATTGCCCTAAGTGAAATTGAAAGGAGTAGATGAATAATCAAGATGAAGATATCTTTTGCCTTATCTGCCTCGTAATTAGTCAGCTCTTAATAAGAGGTCAGTCGTGGATAATGTTTGACAATTGTGGATGACAGCATGAACGTCCAGCATTATAATCATAACAATGACATTTGGGCTACTCTTTAAACGATCTACCAATTATATGCTTGTATTTTTGTAATTTTTCTTGATTGTGTTAGCAGAAATTCTTGACTTTAATGTTGCTAGCTTTTAAGCTATAAGCAAGATAAGTAGTTTAGGTTTCTTAATAGTAACCTAGTAACCCGTAGTCACTCCACCTAGTTGTCGCTCGAGAGGACATCCCCACCTAGATTGAAATCGTTTTGTTGGGCTTAACCCCTTACCCCCATGAAGGTAGGTGGATTAAACAAGCAGACAACAATTAATTAGTTGGTTTTAGGTGATTTTTTAAGAAAATAAAAAAAATGGTTATCGGGTGTCTTAGCATCACCACTTAATAGTTATTTTTGGGTTATGGAATCCTTTGCATTGTGTATATCTTTATTCGCACTTGCATGAAAGTTTCTTGTTTTCATTACATAATATCAATTATGTAATGAAAGCAAGTTTGATTGAATTCAACAGTCAACACAAGCTTATCAGTTAGTGAAGCTTCACTGTCAAAACAAATATAAAATGTTTCTGCATACAATATGATATGCCACTTTGTACTGTGTCTGAAGAGAATGACAGGAACAAATTAGCAGCATTACGTGTGCAGTGATTTAGGCAGACAAATTAAGGACCAACCATGCCTGGAAAATCATGTGCAGTTTGCACGTGTGGGGGATGATTCCCTAACCATTCTGCAGTCTGCTGCTGTCTCAATATTTTTGCAGTTGCCCCTGAAACAATGTAACTTTCGCCATGTGAGAAGTTATTGGGTGACTTTGTTTGGACTTTTGTTTTGGTTGCTTGCTTGCCTTCCATGTGAGTTAATCAATATTTAACTTCAATGGTTGTCAAAATTTGGGGCGCAAAATAAGTGCTTTCTGGAAAAGTATCTAACTCAAAAAGCATCAAGATAGAGCACAGAAGCAGTATAATACATAGACACTTGTAGGCAATTATTGCAGCCTTTTATGCTTCCTTCGATATGAAGTAATTATTTTCTAATGGTATGCCAGATTCATCGGCTTGGAGAAAATATGGAAGGCAAAGCATTAAAGCTGAACAAAGGTAACTATTGAAATTCATTTCTGGGTAGCATGATTGCTTCTTATAAATAAATATACATTGATGGAATTTGTTGTCGATTACTCCATGAAAAGTCATGCTTTTCATTTTTTTTTTTTTCAGTTAAATAATTGCATTGGCATTGAACTTGCGTGCATGTTGTAATAAAATGAATGAAAAAATGGAAAATTTCTCAAAAATAACCAGTGTTGCAACAAAAATAACCTTTTTTTTTTAATCAAGTTGATTAGACAACTAATTTTTGAACAAACCCCTAAAAGTAAAATACACAGTTTGAATCGCAATCTTGTGATCGAAGCACTGATCGAAGCATGACCTAAACTTGAAAAATTTTGAGTGTGGACCCAAACTTTGAAAATGTCAAATGAATTCTCACTAGTAAAATATTATAAAGTCGTGCATAATGGACTTCCTTTGGGGATCAATATGTGCGATTTTTAAATTATTGGTCATTGTTCATTGATTTCAAACGTTTAGGGGTTCATTCGACATTTTCAAAGTTTGAGTCCATTCGAATGTTTTACGCTTGTGCAATGATAAAATCCAACTTTAAAAATTGTGAATATATTCTTAAATTTTTATAATTAATAGATAATTACAAAATATTTTATGCCTTTCATATTGGTACTTAAACAGAACCAAATTAAATTTTTGAATATGAATATGCAAGATTTTAAAATATGTTGTTATTATTCCTTAATTTCAAAAATTTAAGAGTCTACTATGAATAAAAGAGATAATATTTATTCAAGTTTTTAGATATTTGTATTAAATTTATTTTTTTTCTCCTTAAAAAACACAAATCTAGTCATTTCATAAAATAACTTACAAGCTTAGTCTTTTTGAAAAATTTCCCATGAAAAAATGGAATCTAAATTAGGCAGCTGAAATTGAGGCAATAATTATAGTGTGAGCCGAAATTAAGGAGATCCTGTTAGTTTTGGCCGTTTGTTTGGTAATGTGGCTGGCATCTCTCGACATCCGTTCATTGGATAAAACCACATGCCCCTTTCAGTTCTTGTCGGGTCACCTCACCACGTTTTCGTTGTTCGGAGCGCGTGGGTTCATCATAACTGAATTAAATTTTATTGCGAATGAAGTGGCGTTTCATTTGTCACCAAGCGGTGAACAACGTGGGCGTTCTCGTGTCCATCCGAAAACACTCGCGGTCTACACGCGTGGACCCCAACCACAAGCCGGCCGGGTCCCGCCTTTTTGTCTTCGTCAGCTTCAGCTGTTCCGTTAACGTTTAATGGCTTCGCATATGCAATAATTGTACACTTGCAACAACTTCCATTTTTCAAAGCTGCATTAAATTACAAGTGTCTTATTCACACGTCTCAATTAAAAAGTGGTTATTGACTTTAAAATTAAGAATATAAATATTTAAGAAATACTAATCATTAAAGATAATTAACAATTTCAAAAAGAAAAAGAAAACATACATTGATAGCACGTAGCAATCATGGAATCCGCTAGCAAAACGGTGTCGTTTTATGAAAACAGATGCTCAATCAAAGTGCAATGAATGTTGACTGTCCAACTCGCAAGAAACATCCAGAAATATTTATAAGTCAATGTCGTTTTGATGTCCCACGTGTCCATGCACATATTTCTTCACGTCATTCTCACGGAAAATGTTAGAAATGCCAATAAGTGAATATGACATGCACACCACCTTGACAAATTGGTCGGCTCTGGTACCACGTACTTAGTCTGGACCCACACGCGAAGGGGTTAGGACGTGTATGACTACTCTGTTAGTGCAAAAGAGTGGCTGAGATTAACGGCAACATGAGTAATATGGGTGACCCGCTATTTCTTTTCGGTGTCTCTGCATTTTGGCATCCCATTATTAAATATAATTTTCCATTAATTAATTATAATTATCAGTGGGCAATTATTTATTGGAAGGAGAAAAGAATGGTGTTGTTTAATAAAGGGTGCCAAGTCCACGCGAGTCAAAGCGCGTCCCAAACACTCACACGTGTAACACACAAATAATAGTCCCCTCTCCTTGTGTGATTACTGATCGATGATTAACAAAATAATAGATAAATATATAACTATTAAAAATGCATAGGTGAAAATAAGTATACAGGGAAATTATTTTAAATTTATAATTGTTAATATTTATTTATGGTACACACAATGCAAGGAAGAATGAAAAGAGGATAAACGTATGAATAGAAGATGAGTCAACTTGTCAAGTAATGTCGGGTCAAAAGCAAGGGCATTGCGCGCGTGGCTCTGTTATTTCGGTTGGTCTGAAAAACCAAATCGCCTCTGGTTTTGCTTCTATATTGCTTTTTTTTTTTTTTTTCATAATTTCGATTCTGAAAATAAAATAGAAAATATTGAAGCGAAGCTTGTCAACTTGTATCATCACCACCTTTACAAAAGTCTCCTCTTTATTGATTAAAGATTGGCTTTTTGTTTATGGCTCTCTCTCTCTCTGGCTTTGATCTTAGATTCACATAAAGAAGTTGTTGCATTCATGTGCGTTTTTATGTTCTTGAGCCTGTACTTGGATTGATTTCAATATCTTACATTATTCCATTGAGGGTGTTTTTGTTTGTTTTCCATATGGGCTCCTATGGATTTGATGGAGAACTACAAAAGCTACTCATACATTCAAACAAAGGTAAATTATTTTGTTATATATATATATATATGTTCATTTGTTTTTGTTTCTTAATTCTTCAATCTTCTTTAATGTAGCTGGAGAAAATAAAAAAGGTGGATATTCCTTTGATTCTAATGGAGAACATGCATTTGTGGGTTGATAAATTTTTTATTTTTGTTTGATAAAGTTACTGTTGCTTTTTCATTTATCATAATGAAGAGAACCACAGTATTCTTTGTTAATGTCCTGTGGTTGTTTATTTTCATGTTTTGGATGAATACAGTTCCATTGGCAACAGCAGAGGTGGTTGTTTCCGTGAACAGGTCAATAACTTGGAATTGAAGAGGCGAGAGATCAGGGCAGAGAGGTAGGAATCAAGCTGCAAAGTTTTAGCCATGGCGCAAATCATCATTTTTGAGTTGCTTTATAATAGATAATGACATTTTTGGATGAAAGAAGCCGTTTCTGATCTGCCTTTTTGGTGGCAGGGAGGAACTTTTTTTGAGTTATTGACTAGAAATAGCCGAGGAAATATTTTATAGAATTAATCCAATGGAGGAATCACAAGGTAGAGAGCCTAATGGGCCCAAGAAAAAGATGACTAAACAGTTAACAGGAAAACGTGATGATACAGTCTTGCATTCAGCAGCAAGAGCTGGAAACCTTGAAGCTATGACAGAAATTCTAACTGGTACTGAAGAATCTAAATTGAGCGAGTTGTTGCCAAAACAAAACCAATCTGGTGAAACGGCTCTTTATGTTGCCGCGGAATATGGTCATGTAGAATTGATTGCGGAGTTGATCAAATACTATGATCTTGCTGATGCTGGAATCAAAGCTCGAAACGGCTTTGATGCATTCCACATTGCTGCCAAAGAAGGAAATTTGGGTATGTCACTGTACAATTGTTCTTAGTTTTCTCATTATGGTTTAACTCTTTGATGATTGTTAATATGAGTTATAAACTATGTGGTTGCCTTGGTTTAGAGGTATTGAAAGTTCTATTGGAGGCACATCCAGAATTGTCCATGACAGTAGATTTAACAAACACCACAGCTTTGCACACGGCTGCAATGCAAGGCCATTTAGAGGTACTGAACTTTTTGTTAGACACAGAAACTAGCCTAATAACAATAGCCAGAAGTAATGGGAAAACAGCCCTGCATTCTGCGGCAAGGAACGGGCATCTGGGGGTATTGAAAACACTTTTGGCAGCAGATTCTGCGTTTGCAATGCGAACAGATAGAAAGGGGCAAACAGCACTTCACATGGCAGTGAAGGGACAGAATATTGAGGTGGTAGAGGAGTTGATTAAGGCAGAACCAGAATCTGTAAACATGGTTGATACCAAGGGCAACTCATCACTGCATATAGCAACCCGAAAGGGTAGAGAAAAGGTAAATTTAAGCCTTCTTTTTATAGATATTTCAGCAATGCACAAAGACTCCGTATGTTGACTGTTTTGTATCATTTATTGTTGATAGTATCTTTTTCCAAGCCATACAGAGCACTATTATTGATCCACGAGGGAACAGCTTCGTATACATGTGGAATTTATCATTTGGACATAAGTTTATTTACTACGTTCATCTTGTCTTAATGCATTACTTATGAAACTATACAAACTTGAGATTTAAGAGCAGTACTCTGTTGGTAATTTGAAAAAATTGACAGGAGAGGTTCTAAAAATTTAGACAATCAAGTTAATGATGTTAAAATTACAAGCTTCTTTAGAAAATATTTGAATCATCATGAACATGAGATGAGCATCCTTTTTATTTTTTCTACTTATGCCACTCATTCTGGCTAGAATGATATTGTAGATAAATGCCTTTCCATATTCATTTTGGGTTTGAACTGCTAGTTGATTTCTATACATAAAAAATTCTTACTAGTTGACTTCTAAACCACACTGTTCCGATCTTTGAAATCTTAAGAATATCAAAAGGCGTAAATGTAAAAGATATTCACAGATTAAGCTTCATTTATTTTGAATAAAGTTGTGTGATCTGGGCAGCAACCCCCACTGTCCTGATGTCAGTCAGCTAATCTTTCAAATTGCTTCCATCCTTTTGTATGTACGAGTCATTGCAAACTGCCATATTCATTATAGGAAACTTTGTTCACAATGACATATATGCATCTAATTTTCCATTGGAAAGGTTATATTATAGAAAACCCCATGGTTGTCTTGGATACATAAGGTGGCTGCTAATGTACTGATGCTGGACTAAAAATGCAGCAATTTTCGGGTTATAATTCTCCTAAAAATTGTTACTGAGTTTAAATTTTAAAAAATCTGTTGTTTTAAAAGCTACAGAAAGATAACTATAAATCTTTCATAAGAAAAGTCAGATGAGATGTAAGACTGACAATATCTGTTCTGGTTGTGCAGATTGTTAGGTTGCTACTGGAAAACAGTGAAACCAACACAAAAGCAGTTAACAGAAGCGGTGAAACTGCCCTTGACACGGCTGAGAAAACAGGGCATGCTGACCTTGCAGCCATCCTGCGGGAGCATGGGGTTGAAAGTGCCAAAAACATAAAACCTCAAGTAAACCCAGCCCGCGAGTTGAAACAAACTGTAAGTGACATAAAGCATGAAGTACACTACCAACTAGAACACACCCGCCAAACAAGAAGGCGTGTGCATGGGATTGCAAAACGTCTCCACAAAATGCACGCTGAAGGTCTGAACAATGCAATTAACTCCACGACAGTTGTTGCTGTCCTTATAGCCACAATTGCATTTGCAGCCATTTTCCAAATCCCTGGACAATTTGTTGATGATCCAGATGAAGTTACTAAGGGCGTAACGCTTGGGGAAGCACATATTTCTCAGCAACCTGCATTTATAATCTTTTTCATCTTTGATTCTATTGCACTCTTCATTTCTTTGGCGGTTGTGGTGGTGCAAACTTCTGTTGTGGTAATAGAGAGCAAGGCAAAGAAGCAATTGATGGCTGTTATTAACAAGTTGATGTGGTTGGCTTGTGTGCTTATTTCAGTAGCATACTTGGCGATGGCGTTCATCGTCGTTGGTAAGCGTGAGAAGTGGATGGCTGTTGGAGTAACAGTTATAGGAGCTGTTATAATGGCTAGTACTTTGGGTACTATGATTTATTGGGTAATTAGGCATCGTATAGATGACTCAAATATGAGGAACATCCGAAAATCGGCCATGGCTAGCAGATCAAGGTCCTGGTCTATTTCCATGATGTCTGATACTGAGGTCCTAAACAATGACTATAAGAAATTGTATGCAATTTAAAATTTCCTACGCCAGGTCCTTTTTTCGCCATGCGGCATTACAGTAACAGATCTATTCTCATGCAATAAGTTAATTGCTAAATGTATATTTCCTACAGAGTTGTTCCCAGTTTGTCTTTCAGAAGTCGATGATAGTTGATGTGAATGACGATGTCTGCACCTCTATTTCTTAAAGCAATTTTAAGGTAAACCTTGAACTAGAATGAACCAGATCAGGCCCGAGATGCTTATTGTAGCAAAATTGGAAGTTACTTTTAATACTGCATGTATTGGTAATGGATTCATAATTATCGAAATCAATGTCATGCCAAGTGAAGATCACGTTAATTCCTTCACAAAAGCAGATGAAATGTAGTTGACTTCTAAAAGGGACCTCAGGTTAAACAATTAGAAGCTGAGATGTATGATGTGGTACATTATATAAAGCAGAGAGACAACAAAATGTGGAAAAATTTAACTCTGATGTGTTAGAAACGGGAGGCCGAAGCATTGATTCGATTCACTGGGCTTGGTGTTAGTGGCCCCTTCAGTTGGAACTTCAGATTCAGACAAACCTTGGAACATTACGCATGGAAATGCCAATCTGTAGGGATGCATGGAACGACCACCAGCTTTGCCTGGAACCACAGGCGCTGACATGGCTTTCAGAAAAAAGGCAAAGTTTGGTGAAGCTTGTGGTTCATAAATGATGTTCAAAAGTTGCTGGACCATAGGTGCGTCTAGACAGAAGCAGATAATCATAAGGTTCATAACTATAGCACATGCAAGTTCCACACTAACTTGAACATACGAGCTCCCCTGAGACAAAATCATCCTCCCTGGCCTGCCCTTTGTAGTTTAGTATTTCCCTCGAGTCATAATATATACCAATCTACGCCTCCATTTTCAACCTGGCGAGGGAAATTCTGTCACTCACTAGAAGAGTCCGTTGGCCCAGGCCCAGGCCTACCTTCAAATATGTTTAATTATTATCATATTTTTCAAATGCCTAAGAGATTAATAGAATGTAAAAATATTTATTTTTAATTTAATATTTTTCGGTAAATTTATAAATATTTGATTTAATTTTTTTTATATATAAAAAAAAAACAGAATTCGCGTCAGTACCCAAGTCAAAGTTGCGGGTAATCGGTTACTCAGATAATATTTAATACGGAATTGAAATAACAAGAGAGTGAAAAAGAACTGGCATATTTTCCCTGGAGTTGTCTGTGATCTAAAGATGGATGATGAATTGCGGGAACTCCAGCGACAATTCGAGTTCGCGCAACAGGCGAAATCAAGCATCCGCTTATCTGACAGAAACGTAGTCGAATTGGTCCAAAAGCTTCAAGAGCTTCATATCATCGATTTCGACCTTCTCCACACCGTCTCCGGCAAAGAATACATCACTCCTGTAACAATTTTCACTGTCATCATCCGTTTGTTTCCCCAGAAAATACTAGAAATTAAAAATTTATTAATTTTAACTTGACAATGTCGTCATTATTTCAGTTCAGAATAGGTTATAATGGATGGCATTTTACTTGTAGTTTCTTTTGATGATCAACGGTCGAATTTTCAACTGAGATATCTCTGCCTTCCTATCGTGAGATATTTATATTTAATACGATTTTTATTTATTTGAACGATTAATAGACTTTTGCGCCATTGTTTCTTTTCAATTGCCTTGAGCTAACCCAAGTGTCGGAATGATAGGTAGAGTTTTATTGTTGTTGAAAATAATTGATTTGGGCTATATGATGTGATATACTTCTCATGTCATCAATACAAACGATTTCATTATTTATTGTCAAATGTTTATATTTTATGTATAACTTGATCTATTGTTGTTTGGAATGGTTTGTTTGTGACGACTGTCTGTTGCAATTCTTTGTCATCAAACAGAGTGTTTGGGATAAAAATATTGACTTTTCTTCTTTTTTTTTTTTTTTGGCTTGCAAGTCTTTTATTCTTCAGTTATAATTTGTTTTCTTTGTTTTAGGAGGATAAATGGTACTTATTTTTTCTTTTTTTTTTTTCTTGGAATAATTTGGTGTGACGGTATTCTATGGTACTACAGGAGCAACTGAGGCACGAAATAATGACAGAAATCAAGAAACTAGGGCGTGTTTCTTTGATTGATCTTGCAGACATTACCAGTGTTGATTTGTACCATGTTGAGAAGCAAGCACAACATGTAATTTCTGGTGATCCCGGGCTTATGTTGATTCAAGGAGAAATAATATCTCAATCGTATTGGGATTCTGTTGCGGAAGAAATCAATGAGAGGCTTCAAGAGTGTAGTCAACTTGCTTTGGCAGAACTGGCTGCACAGTTGCAAATCAGTTCTGAGTTGGTGGCATCTGTGTTAGAGCCCCGTCTTGGGACTATGGTACTATATATTTTTGGTTATATGCAACGCCAGGGCAGTAGTAATTGCAGAATAATGATGTGATTACTTTTACTTTTAGGTGAAAGGTAGGCTTGAAGGTGGGCAATTATATACCCCGGCATATGTTGCTCGTGTTTGTGCTATGGTTCGTGGTGCAGCAAGAGGAATTACAGTTCCAACAAATTTGTCTGCAGTCTGGAGCACTTTACAGAAGCTTTTACAAGAAATGGATGGAGCAACTGGTGTGGCTGTTGAGGGTTCATTTTTTCAATCCCTGTTCAATGGGCTGGTCAAGGAAGGCGAGGTCATTGGTTCACTTCGTGCAGGAGCTCATTGGACTCCAAGTGTGGGTGACATAATCTTTAAATTAATTCATTTTGAGTTTTTTTTTTCTTTGGTTTGTCTTTTTTTGCTTATCTTATGTGATCAGAACCATTATACTAAGTTTTGGTTTCAATCAGTTCACTTAGTTGACGTTATCTGTAAGAAAGAGTGAATGCAAATACTTTTGTAGTTCATTTCAACCTATAAAAATTCCTGCTCTGCTTCACTGAGACTCATGGTTTATCTGCTTCTTTGCAGTGCTGTATCAACTTATGAGATGTCTGATTTCACTGGGCTGTAACATTTTTGAGTTTTTGGAAATCTTTTGAGGTGCGCTTATTATTAGGTCAAGCATTCAAGAGGGACAGAGAAAAAGAAGTTACTAGCCTTTCCTAAAAAGTTGTATCTTAACCTGCCCTTATCATTCAGGGATTGACTACTGTATAGTTGAGATTTCAATTCTTGTGTTAAGAGTTTTTAAGTTGGGGTTTGAAATTGTGTTAGAGTTTTCAAGTTGGGCTTTGAAATTTAGTGTTAAGAGTTTTCAAGTTGGGGTTTCAATTTTTGTGTTAGAGTTTTAAGTTAGGTTTGAACTTTAAAGTTGATATTTGTCTGAGAGGTTTCAAGTTTTGTTTTTGTGGCTGTAATGTTACATTGAGATATATTAGTCAACCCCTCATATTCTATTCGATGAAGTATATTGCACCTGCTTTTCATAGTAAAGGTGGCTCTCACAATGTGCTTGCAAGATGCATACATTAGGTAGATTATTATTAATTGATGCATCTCATTTTTCATGTTCATGCTAAGGCCATTCCTGTTACCACATTATTTAGTAACTGTTATTAATATGGAGTCAATTTCATAAACAGGTCTTTGCTATTGCTCAAAGGGAATGCATAGATTCTTTCTTTTCACAGGTTTGGAGCTCACTTCCCGTTTTATTTGCAGTTTTTTTTTTTTTTTTTTTTTTGGATATTGAGATGTGTAGATTTGAACTATATTGCTTGCAATCGGTATCGTGATTTGACAAATTTATACAGTGCATACGTGCAGTTTGCTTTTCATTTCAAGCTTGCATATTTGTTCTGCTTTTTATTATGTTTTATTTTTATCATTTACTGGGGGTGAAAATTATTATCTTGTTCCATAATAATTTATCATATTTGGTTGGTGTTTCCCTTATTTTCTACAGAATACTTTCATAAGCTATGATGCTCTGAACAAACTTGGAATTTCCCTGCCTGTTCAGTTCTTGCAGGTATTTTATTGCTTTTACATTAACGCAGCATTATGGAATATTGGAGTGAACTCATATAATGTTATAGTTATTTCTTTAAATCATACTTCTTAGTCAAGTATTCTTCTTTGGTGTTTATCTAATTAAATTTGTGGCAATGGACTCCAATTTAGTCCAGATATCCTGAAGGTATGCCTTTAGTTACTGTATTTGTTCACCCCTCGATGGTTGAGATGTTGGATGCTGCTATTGAGGATGCTGTCGAGCGTGGTAGCTGGTAAGTCCTAAACTTAAGTTTTTTCCATTTTATTTTGTTTCCATTGTTCTTTTTACAACCTACACATGGTAATTGCATTTGGTCCTTGAGCATTTCAATTTATTGATAATAACAATTCTAGCTTTCATATGGATGTTGTCACTGTTGGTAATAGTTGTCACCGTATTGTAATCAGCATTATTTATCCTGATATGTGACCATAATAATGGTCTTCTAACTGCTAGTGGAATTTTTTTTTTTTTCAAGATGTTGTTCTCCACACCTGGTGACAAACATGGAAGGACCTTATAAAATGGCTCATGTATGTAATTCCATCTCATGCATTGCTTTCTTTTCTAATACAAGTGAATTTATTAATGCAGGATTGATTCTCTTTCTGTATTACCCATGTCATTTGCTAGCCAAGATGCGTCTAAGCTTCTGTTACTTTGCCCATCTGTTCAGTCGGCCCTCAAGGTCACTGTTGGTTAACTTTTCACTAATTGCTCACCGTTTAATCTGTTGATTTATTGTTCATTTGTTTAATGTTACTTTTCAGGCTAATAAAGCGCTCACCCTTGGTGAATCCTATGTATTTAGCCATGGTTTTGTCAAGGTATCAATTATATAAAGAAGCTTATTTTCAGTTGGGGTTCAATAGTAGTTCTTCTGGATATGATATCCAAGGTTTGATCTTGAAAGGTTTTTTCTTTGTTTTGCCATGCCACCCCATGTTCATAGCACCCTTTAGCAAGCACAGGAACTTTGCGGAAAGTGATAAAACTTCTTATACCCGTGTATTTTCAAGGAAAAATTAGAAAGCGGTAGACCATGCTAATCTGGCTGTGGTCAGGATGTCGATTTCTTGAGCTTTTGAGATTTCTTGCATCTCTTTATTTATTATTCCCCTTCACTTCGGGTCTTGTTGTATCTTGAAGCCTACACTGCCTCTCACCTTGTATGCTTTTAGTATATGTTTGTGTGTCAATATGTGCTTGAAAAGAATCCAAATGTTTGCTCCAACCTTTAATGATGGCAATTCTGGATTCTGACTTTAGGGTTTGTAACCACTCTAGAACAATTTATATGCACTCACTCATTCATTGAATTATGATGGCTTCATTTTCATGTCATCTCAATGTTTAGGGTGTTTATGATCGCATGGAAAAAGAAGTGGAATCTTTTAGTCTTTCAGGGTCCTCTGTTATCATGCCAAGTGATGATTCACACTTGGCCAAGGAATCCAAAGTTGGGCAGGATACAGGCAGGTCTACTGAGTCAAGTGAAACTAGTTCTGGGAGTGGTCACAAAACCACCATGGAGAAGGGATCAAAGAAGAAAAAGGGAAAATCTGGTGGCAATGCAAAGTCAGCTGCAGCTGAAAGTGGTGCAGATGACCAGGAATATATTCCTACAAAATCTAAGAAAAGCCAGAGGAGAGGCAAGGATACATCTTCATCACAAGTATCTGATTCTAAACAAGGAGCCAAGAAAGACAGTGTTAAAATGCAAGAGGAAAATGTTAAGGTTCCTTCTGAAGAGTGGATAATTCAAAAGATTGTGATGCTGAATCCTGACTTTGAAGAACAAGGTCTGATCTTTTATTTTATTTGTTTGGCCAACTAAGCTTTATACCCTATTTTCAGCAGTGCAGTGCTCTGATTTGGCAGGTATAGAGAATCTCCAGTCAATTCTTTTGCCTTTAGCAAATTATATGAGACCTATGCTAATCAATTATTTGAAGGAAAAAAGAAAGGCATTGTTTACAGAAAATGCAGAGAAAATAAAATGTCTGCTTGATAATTTGCAAAAAGAACTTGACGAGGTCAGATCTTTTGATGGAAATTTTGTTGGCATCAGAATTTTGGCTGTGGTGATTTGAAATTTTCTAAGAGATTTTTTTTTTTTGTTGGGCTCTTTGGCAGTCTTTCTTAAATATGCAGTTGTATGAAAAGGCATTAGATTTGTTTGAAGATGACCAATCAACTTCAGTAAGTCTTCCTACATTTGACTGATATATTAAGTGGTTGCTTGGTGATGAAATGGATAAAATTAGACCTATGTCATTTGCAGGTTATATTGCATAGGCACTTGTTAAGAACAACAGCTGCTGCTATTGCGGATACCCTCTTTCTTAGCTTGGTAATAATTATGCTGTGGTCTCTTTTATTTCACCATTGCGTTGTTCTTAATGGATATAAGAAGTGTGACCTAAATACTGTGAACTCCTTTGTTGTAGGACATACACAACAAATTGAAGAATGGCATTGAAGCTGAGAAATTGCGAAACTCAGAATCTGTTTCACTAAGTTCAATAGAAAGAACTGCTCTTGTATGGAATAATTGACTTCCTTACCATCCTTGTTTTGCTATATACAAAAGTGACAATACTTGGAAAAAGGGTCTTCGTGGTGACTGATTCCTATTTACTTGCTCTCTTTTGCTTTTGCAGGCCAAGAGTTTCCCGGGACCACTTTCAAAGAAAGCTCTGGTTGTCATTGAAGCTTTGGAAGGGAAGGTCAGTGTTTTCATCAAAAAACACAATTTTATCTTTTATTTTATTTTTACGAAAATATAGAAAGAGATGGCTGTTCTTAAAGTCACTGCTAAATGTTTTATGGGACATTGCAAATGTTATCTTAGTCTTTTGTATGTGTCGCTTTGTTCATTACGATAAGTTAAAGTGTTTATCAAATGCTAAAGAAATGGCGCCTGGTGCTGGGGGATGCGTGAGCAATATACTTTGGTGGAAAAGGATAGCTCATTGAAATAGGGGGTGGAGGTGAAGTAGGGTGAGGGATGGGGGCAATGGTCAACCATGCTAGTCAAGATGTCCTATGCTAGATATGAAGTATGGCAAGTGATTAGGGCACTGTCAGCCATGCTGGTCAAGATATCACATGGCATAGGAATTTGTATAGGAATTGTTGGAGATCAGGATGATCTTTTGAAATTTATTTTCAAAAACTGGTGATGTGCTAGTATAAATTTGTGTCATGAAATTTCATGTATAGAGGTGCAATTGAAAAGTATGTTCTTTATTAATCTTTTTCATGTTTCAATAGTGCTGTGGATAAGAATCCTTTGGTAGCTTCATAGCTAGATGGATCTATTGAGAACTTGATCTGGAATCCAAATTTTCATTCTTTACATGACCAGGAATTGAACTTGGTTGGTTTATTATCTGTGTTACATTAAGTGAAGACTAGTGGAAGGAGAGGATGTGGGCAATTAGGAACCTTAATTCTGATGTTAAGTCTTCCTTTTTGACCTTGACTCCTAAACTTAGGGATTTCCCTTGGAGGGAGTTTGTGATCTGCAGCTGACGGATTTGTCTATACAGTGAAATTTGTTTTTGCTTTTAAGAACAATATTTCAGAACAGTTTTTGTTATTTTGTTGGTTAAATAGCAATGCCTTTTTCATCTCAATTTTCTCTGTGACAGCAAGTAGAAACATTTATGACTGCATTTAGAGAGTTAGTGGAGGAGAGGTAATTATGTGCTTATTGAAATAGCATGTTTGTGGCTTCCATGTAAACTTTGTGTCTTGGTTGACATGGTATTTAGCTCTCACATTGTCAGTTCTCTTCTTCCAGTGGGTTGCTCTTGAAAAAGCTGGACAAGAAATTAGAAAGAACTCTTCTGCATTCATATCGCAAGGTGGGTCTTCCTCTCCGGAGGCACAAGTCAACATATTTAGATTGGCAAATTTGTTTGACATGTAATTTACATAGCTTTTATAATCTTGTCAAGAAGCTGGTTGTGGCGTTGCACTGCAAACTGGTGCAACTGAATTGTCAATATGATAGCATACGAGTCTAAATTAGATTAGTTGCAGCTTCAGTTTGCTCATGCTGTACTAAGGTTCTGGATCTAGTTGTTATTTCTAGAATCTTTTTCAAGGTTTTTGTCATTTATAAGTCTATGGCATAGATGGAGTCGGTAGAGAAACATGGGTTTGTCAGGTTGATTGACAATTAGAGATGTTGGAGACAATTTACGACCAGTAAAGCTTCTCACATCTCTACGTCCCTTACCTTTCATTTTCAGGATTTGACATCTCAAGTTTCTGCTGAAACTGACCCAGTTTCACTTCTGCCAAAAGTTGTGTCCCTTTTGTATGTACAGGTTGGTTAATATAAATTCAATGTGTGAATTATACCTGTACATAATATCTTCTTTGTGCAATTCTTGAACATGGATTTCTTGTTTACAGGTTCACAGTAAAGCTCTTCAAGCCCCTGGAAGGGCCATCTCGGCTGCTATTTCTCGATTGAAGGTTTGGAGTGCACTTAATAATTCTTTTGTTTCTAACTTGTATATCTAACTTGTCCGTTGCTTGCTCAGGATAAACTGGGTGATTCAGTGTATAGGATTTTGACAGACTACCAAACCGCAACAGTGATCCTTTTAGCACTTATATCAGCAGCAACTGGTGAGGTGGGTAAACATTGTGTTCTATACTTCCAGTAACGTTAATTTAGCGAGTTTGTCATTGTTATGATTGAATTTTTCTCCTTTTTCAGGCCTGAGTAACTGTTAAATGTTACATCAGTCGCATTTAGAAACTTCTTAGAGAAAAGACATCATTCTATTAATTTTAGTCCTGATTATGGGAAGAAAATGTTGTTATTTACATGGCAGTCTGGGTATATGTATGATGTATGAGTCCAGGTTTTTCTTGATCTTACATTCATCACTATGATACTTCAAATTTGTTTTTGTCGATTATGGGTGAATTCTTCTATTCCTTTTATTTTTCAGGAAGAAGACTGTTCATCTGACAGAATCTTGAGTAAAAGAGAGCTTCTGGAGAACCTAATGCCAGCACTGAAAGGCCTGGTTCTGGGCTCTTCACAATCCTGAATCGGCATGGATGTTATATCTTTAAAGGCCTGAACTGACAGCTAAAGATAACTCCCATAGTTGAGGGTAGCCATAAGTTTCTTTTTGATTTTGACAAGAAGCAATCTGTCAATGATTATCCTGTAACTTTTTTTTTTTTTTTTTATAGTTTGAGGTGAGGCCTTTCAATTCTAGTTTAATCATCTATGTTTTCACTTGCTTAGTAAAATTATGTTGTTTCTTCTACCGTAAGTCTGAATTCTTACGAAAAGTTATACTGGTAAGCATTAGATTACTGAATATTGAAGCTACCTGAAGCATAGCTCTTGCCATTTGTGAAACTCCATTGCTTGACAAAAGCTTGAACTCGTTGGACCGAGTCCAAGGTCCATCGACACATGTATCATTGAGCGTCTCTGCCTGAAATACGTGAAGTTGAAAATCTGTCAACATGATGGGGGAGGCCAATCTACTAATGCTGTATAAAGTTCTCTTGTTCTCACAGTGTTCCATTTCCGGATAGAAAAGGTGGGCATGCGAGTGCTGTGCCCTTTTACTACTCTGCTTTAGACCTTCACATCAAATATAAAAGAATTTCTTTTCTCAAATTTTAGCTCGTAAGCTCCCTGAACAATAATTGAAACCAAACATTTTAAGCTACATGGTTTAATCTTAAACCCATTAAACTCTACAACAGACATTGGGGTAAGTTGCTCGTTGACTTTCAATCATCGTATGGCCTCTATTTAACCGATGGTCGCATTAGTATGTGGATACTGATAGAGAGGATGTAGAAACAGACCAAAACCTTTTCTCGCCCTGAAACATAACTCAAATACAATGAATACTAACAATTTTTCTCCGATGGCAACGGACACGGCAACAAGCTGCCAATAGTTCCTACGACGGCGCCGAGTTAGAGGTAGATGGCAATTTGTGGGCAGACGTGAAAACCTTGTGCTTGTCTCTTTGCTTGAAGCAGCATTTGCCAGAAAAGATACGTACCGGTTAATACAAGACAAAACTGCTTCGTACTTTCACAGCAGTATCAACTATGGTTCAAATAAAACTGTTCAGTAAATTTTATTTATGACACAATATATGATGTTCTTTTAGTAAAGTGAGTGTAACAATTTGCTTAATATGGAATATGTTTTTCATGTCTATGCAGATAACTTATTGGTTGTTTGGAAGATTGATGTGGCCGAATATGGGAATCTAAAGAAATGCGAACATTGCGGTAGATGCAATCCTTGATGGCTGGATGTTTTAAGTAATGTAGTCCGCCGTTGCCTGTAATGGCAACTGCAATCAAGGTGAAGAATGTATTAAATTCCATATATTTGTCGGTCAATTGTTCACCTCAAACAGGAGTACTAGCCTGTTTTGTGCTCCACTTTATGGACCCAGTTTGGCGAATAAGGAGGAAATTCACATAGCTGGCCAAAAACTGAATGCGACAGATGTCCCAAATTGGGGAAGATTAGAGATGAATACCATGTGGTATCATTTTTCCGATTAAGGTTTCGGTTTTGGCCAATGTGACTATTCCTCTTAACTATTTATGCTAAATGCCATGGAAGTTTGCAGTGATTGATGTGTCCAAAGGAGTTCACGTTTTAGAGTTTTCAAAGGCGATATGTTTTCTTTTCATCTATTTGATAGGAATTCTTTTATTATATTCATGGTGACGGAAGGAGAATCCTTAAGCACATCAGAGATAGATTCAAGGTACCCCTTAACTGGGTTTGTTTCGCATAAAATCTTAACAATATCATAGCTGTTAAACAGGTAACGAGAGCGAATAAATGGTGCAGCTTTAACTTTTACCAATATCGATATGAGAATTGACATGCATGTAGAGGCCTCTCACAAGGTTTCTGGCATCACTTTAAGACTATGTACATGGGTTGTCCCTGCGCTGTCTTTTTTTTTTTTTTTCCAAAGCCGTTAACTTCAAGTTAACGCTTCCAACACGACAAGCCAGATAATCAAATCTGGGAAAATCTTTTGACAGCCCAAATTTTTCTATGGTCTTAAAATTCGTTCAAAGATCATGATAAGGAGGCAATAAGGCCTTCTGCAAGCCTCCATTCTCTTGGCAAATGGAGCCCTGGAAATTGGTACAACTATTGTTACTTATATCAGTAGTACTCTTCATAGGATCTTTAAATCAATGCGGTAAGAAAACTTCTCTCTTCAAATCTTAGTTCTTCAATTTAGTACCAAACAGTGAAACAAAACATTCCAAGTTTGATGGAGTAAAAAAATCAGTAATTCTCTAATCCCGTTAATCTGTCCATTGCAGTGTATACAGTAGCTTGTTCATTGATTGTGGATCATCAGCTGAAGCTTTAACAACCTATCATGACAAAACTAGTATATGGCATAATGATAAAAAGTTTGTAAAAACTGGCAAAGAATTTCTACTCACTCCAAGCGAAAACTTCAATTCAGTGAATAGCTTACGATTTTTTTCCCAACCGCATTAAAAACAGCTACAAGTTACCATTAGAACTTGTTAATGAAGAGTTTCTATTTCGATCTGGATTTTTTAACTGTAGCTATGATGGCTTATCAAGACCGCCAAGTCTCAGGTTGGATATGGGTGGCAATTTATGGGCAAATGTGACAACTTCTATGAGCCTTGAAAAGCCTGGGTACTATATAGTGATTTATAAGACGAAAAAAAAAAAAAAAGGACCAACAACAGCACCACCACCAGTGTGTTTAGAGCATACTAGCAATAACCAGGTTCCTTTTATTTTTTTGGCTTGAAGCAACATATATGCCAGAAGAAATGTACAGATTAATGCAGGACAAAAGAGCTTGGTACCTCCACAGCAGGATAAACACTCATATTTATCCACTATTCAAGTATTTATATTTGAGAGTGATTACTATGAATTAAAAATCAAAATGTTGCAGTTCTAAACATATGCAACTTTCTTTTGGTGTGAGAGGCCTGTCCATACTAAAATTCACTTCCTGGACCATTTAGTGAAAACGTTCATATACATAGCACAGTAACAGACGTTACAGACATAACAACACTCAATCCAAGTTTAAACGATAAAGAAATCGGTTATGTAACTAGAAGTATCCTAAATACAAGATGAAAGACAAAAAATTCAGGAAATACACATATGTAATGTATCAATGAGCTGACAGACAGCAAAAGCATTTTTGCTAAATCTACTCGTACTCGCTAAGCCCCTTTCTCCACTATACTGACACCGCTTCATCTGCAATCACTGAAAATAGTTGGCGGAATCTGGCCGGTACGCATTAACCTCCGATAGACCTGGGCTATTGGTGAAGTTTTGTTAAGTAGCAAAAACTAATGAGAAAGTGTGATAGGGTTGCACAAAAAAAACACAAGGTTAAGGGTTTTGGGGGACACAAAAAAAAAAAACCTTTTTTTGGGAGTGGCTCAAAGTTGAGGTGGACTCATAATTTTAGTCTAAGTTTAGTTTCTTTTTTATGTAATTCTGGCCAAATGCATTAAAACTTGAATGAAATTGTTCTGAACACACTTTTGTCTCTTCATTTAAGTAAAATAACAAAAAAAGAAAAAGAAATAGAAGAGCAAGATGATAAAGAAAAGAAAAGGGAGAAAAATAAAATTGTGGTCAAACAAATTGCACTATATTTCTTCCATGATTTCTAATTTGTCGAGGGAATCTATCAATTCAACGAAGAAGGATACTACAATTCATCTTCAACCTTAATAATTTTAAAATTTATTAAATTTGTACAAAAATTTATATTTTTTTTTATATATTCTTTGCACATATTTACATATCATATTTATAATAAAAAATTTATTAATTTATTTGACCGTAATTTTTATTCTTTTTTTTGGTTTTTTGTTATTTTATTTAAATAAATAGGTAAAATTATGTTCAGGAATAATTATTAAAAAAAATACTAAATTTGTGAATGGACCTCAATTTTATGCCATTTTATAAGACCCCAAAAAAAAAAAAAAGGAAAGTCAACTCTTCATGAATTTCAGAGCAGACAAAAACAGAATGAACTTCAGCTCTTTGTAACATTCATACGAGATTGACATGCATCAGATAATGGAGAAACCGGCCATAAGATTTCTGGCATTCTTAAGACTATTTTAATTATAGATTGTCCCTGTTAGAAATATTTAAATCTCCAAAGTAGTTTCGTCCAAGTCAAACATTTTCTAAATGACAAGACAGATCTCAATCAATCTAGCAAAAACATACTGACCTTACTAAGTTTACTTGTTCCTATATTATTCGTTGTCATGATTACCAGACTCAAGCCAGTCTCTGTTCTCTCTGGCAATGGAGACCTACCAATTGTTGCGAGAATTGTCAATTCTATCCGCAGTACTACTCATAGGATCTTCAAATCTTCCTCCTAAGACTATTTTCCCTTACAAATTTTTGATTTTCAATCAGCAAACCGCAAACTAAAACATTAATTTCAAGTTAGATAGTATAATAATTTAGATGAATAATTCGCTAACCCCATTAAGCTTTCTGTTACGGTTACAATATGCGGCGAGATTAGGTTGTTCATCTACTGTGGATCATCAAACGAAACATCAATAACCAATCGAGGGGAAACTATTACTTGGCGGCTTGAAAAAGAGTTCATTGATGCGGGGCAAAATGTGCTCCTCATTCCAAGCAAAAACTTCAATCCAATGAACAACTTACGATATTTCGCCGATAGCTATAAAAACTGCTACAAGTTGCCAATTTCAGTCGATGCAAAGGTTTTTTCGAGCCGGGTTCTTCTATGGTAACTATGACGGCCTATCTAGGCAGCCAAGTTTCAAGTTGAAGATAGATGGCAATTTATTGGCAAACGTGACAACTTCTGAGCCAAGAAGAGCCCGTATACCATGAAATGATTTACAGAACAAAAGAAGAAGAGACAACAGTATGTTTAGTACGTATTCTCGAAGATGAGATTCCTTTTATTTCTTCGCTGGGAGCAACGTTTGTTACAGATGACACGTACAGATTGATGGAGAACAGAACTACTTTGTACCTCAACAGCAGGATCAACTATGACGCAAACAAAACAATTAAGTGAGACTCTACAGTGCTAGCATTTGGGACTCCTTTTTGCGGTAGTATTTTACCATGTAACAATTTGCTCCATGTCTTCTTTGTTTTATGCATATACTAATACAGGAAACTTACTGAACCTCCGGAAGAATTTTGGAACCGAATTCGGAGATCTATGGAAATGTCAATTCCATATATTTTATTCAGCCAATCTCTCTATAAGCGGCACTAACAGCTTATGTTGATTTTCGTCTGCAAGATGTTTTTGTTTAATGGGAACAAATTTGCTCAAGTCCACGGAAACGTCCTCGGTTTGAGCACTGATTGCCGTGCTCTAGCGATTTCTTGATGGCAGAAAACAAATCAAGGGTGTCCGCGTTCCAAAAATAACCCTATGATGTCTAACACAATATGCTTTGGTGAAAAATTAAACGATTTGGGAAGATTGTTTTGTAGGGTTTCTGGAAAATAAAAGAAAAAGAGCTCTGGTTTTATGCTTCTTTCATGCTCTTTGACAGAATAGCAACTAATTTTTCAAGGATTTTAGAATATCTTGTTTTTTTCTTTGCCCTTTATTTGTAAGTTTCTAATATTTTATTTCTGCAAATTTATTTTATGTTTAAACTCTAAATATTTTTTTATTAATAAATTTGTATTTTAATAAAACTTTATGATTTACATTTTACAAAATTTTTTTAAGTCATTTCTTACTTATCCTTAAAATTAAGAATATGGTATGATATAAGTCTAATTAGAATTTTTATTTATACAAGAAATTATTTAGGACATTAAAACTTCTATAAATATGATTGGAAGACAATCTATTATATTTTTAGTAATTTGATTTTTTATGAAAATATCTCGTTACTGAATCGAAAGATTTTCTTTTATTTTTTTTTTTTCAGTTCTTCGGTCTCCGAACTTTTATTTGAAGAAAACATTAATTTGGGATGACTTTATACAATTGAGAAAATCTTTTGTTGGAGAGAAATTACATGCTGACTTGAGTTTTTTCTACTACCATGGAACTGATCTTGTTGATGGGCATATCATAACCCAACAGTTTACTTTGTGCTCTACTTTTATGGATCCAATTTGTCGCTTTTCTTCGTAAGAAACTAGCAAGGTTGAGATAACAGCTAAGAAGTGTAGTGTAATGCTATTTGAATCCAACTTGCAATAACTCTTTAACAACAGGGAAAAAAAAAAAAAAGCTAGAAAGGTAAACCTAAGAAATACCACAAGATTTGTCATCCAGTAAATAATCTCTTGTCAATGGCCATCTGCGGTTTTGATACTTGTACAAGGAAAGAACTTGCAATGTATAGTCAAAAGAGTTGAAACAGTTCGATGGAAAATTTCAGAATTTTGAACTCTGTGATCCATCACTATTTCTTCACGTGGTGACATGCATCAAATCATGTAAGGCCAGCCACATTATTTATCTGCAGGCATCGCTTAGACTATGTACATGGCTATTCCCAGCCTGAAATATTTTACGACGCCCTAACCATCGCACCCAAGTTAAATATATATATATGCTGTATGTTCTTCTATATAATCCTTCAAAATGATCATGACTGTTAACGATTAAACGCCGTCGTCGGGAAAATCTATACATCTCTCTTGAAATGAAGACCCCGAAACTGTTGCAAGCTGTTTTATTTCTGTCTGCCGTACTCGCCCTAAGCTCTTCAGATCATTCAAGTAAACCTATTTCTTTTTTCAATGTTTAGTGCAAGAGCAATTAGAATTCTCTAAACCAACTTATCTTTGAATATGTGATAGTAATTGGCAACGATTGATTACTCCTTCATTGTGGATCATCAAATAGAACAACAATCGGGAGCAGACTGTGGCGTACTGATCAAGAGTTTATAAAAACTGGGAAAAATATTCTCCTTGCTCCCAACCAGAACTTCAATACCATGAATAACCTTAGATTTTTCACTGATGGCAATAAAAACTGTTACAAATTACCACTCTCTGCTGATAGGAAATTTATACTTCGAGCAGGGTTCTTTTATGGTAATTATGATGGCTATCTAAACCACCAAGCTTCAAGCTGGTGATAGATGGCAATTTATGGGCAAACGTGACAACTTCTATGAGCCAAGAAGAGCCGGTGTACCATGAATTGATTTACAGGACCAAAAAAGGAGAGATAACAGTGTGTTTAGTGCGTATTAGCCATGATGAGGTTCCTTTTATTTCATCAATTGAAGCAAAATCTTTGACAGAAAATGTCTACAGGTTGATGGAGAACAAACGGCTTTGTACCTTCACAGCAGAATCAACTATGACGCAAACAAAAGCATCGAGTAGGTGAATCCACCGTATATATACCGACCCTACTCTCTTAAATAGAAAGTGAATTTTATAGCGCGTTTAACAAAGAAAATCGGTGTACGTACGTGCAGGCAACTTATTACTTTTTTTGAAGAGTCCCGTTGCGATAGGGTTTGGAAATCGAAAGAAATGACAGAGTATCTCAACATCGCCCAAGGCCACATTCCTTATGGATATCTCTACGAAGAAAATTAGCCGCCGTGGCCTGTAATGGTCACTGCAATCCAAGCAAAAAATGTTTCACATTCCATATATTTATCAGTCAATTTCTCTCCCCAAGCAGTAGTAGACGCCTACTTTGTGCTCTACTTTATGGACCCAATTTTTCGTTTTCCTCCAAATGAAACCAGCAACTTTGAAACTTACAAAAACAGCCCAAAATTGGATGCCGTAGATGTCCCTGATTATGGGATGTATAAGGATGCGCACAATGTTGTATCACTCCATCCTGTTTGGGTTTCAGGTTTGGCGAACGTAGCAATTTCTCCAGCAAATGGGTCTACAATGGCACCGTTACTCAATGCCATGGGAAGTTTTCTGCGCGATTGATATTGTCTCTAAGGGAGGATATCTACTAGGCTTTGCATTAGCAATGTGCGTAAGTTCACTTCATTTCTTTGGCCTTTTTGTTTATTCCTGAAGTAAATGTCTTTCAGATTGTTATTATACCACAAATGTTCTTCTATGTCAATATAGTTTATACAAATTATGGAGAAGATCTTCTTCATTGACAGCTTATGATTTTGACTTTGACCATCTTATGACTTTGTTTTTGCTAAACGTTTATCGTCAGTTACCTTCAGAATTATCCATATAATGTTTAGTTATATCATTTTCATAATTAAAAATTAATAATAATAATAATAATAATTCAGTAATCGACTGAAAATTTTATTAAAAAAATAACTAATATAAAATAAATATTACACCATATGATTGAAGAAAAAGATGCATATTGCATTTATAAAATTTGGATAATTCATTCATATATATTTCAATTATGGATATGTTAGACAAAATTGAGGAATAAATTTTACTTCTCTCTTTATTTTTTTGGTTATAATTATGTGGAATTTTTTTTTTTTTTTTTGGTATTTAAAATTAATGCCTTTTTAAAACTTATCAGAAATTTCATATAGAATTTCAGACAACCAGAAGTCTACTTTAAAAAAATGAAAAATATTAATCATATGTCAGAAAAATTTAAGAAAATTGATCCTTTTAAAAGTATTTGATTGGTTATGCAAATTTTACGAGTGAAATGCAAAACGTACTGTACCATTCCTCTTCTTCTTCCAAGTTTGTGATTGACCATCGTGTCCTTACCTCTTACAAAATTTAATTTTTATTGGGATAACAAAGACAACCGTGTGTGTGTGTGTGTATAATGTGAATTGTGAGTATTTTGTTAACAGTAAATGATATTAGGTCCTTTCACTTGACGTACAGATAAATCCTTGTAGAATATTGCATAAGACTAACAGGTGACTTTCTCACTCCAAACATAAACGAAAGAGCTTTTATTTTATGCATGCATAAACATGATATATATATATATATATATAGGTAAATGAATTCTAGCGATTCTCAACAATCAGTGAGATCCGAGCTCATGCCAGCGAGCTCGTGATATATAAGTAAGTGATCGAAGTAAATAGAGACTAGAAATCAAGATTTCATAGGTTAACTTGCGTCAGATTATGCATCTGCCGGCCATGAGATATGCTGGACTTCATTCAACACTATGTTCATGGATTGTTCCATGTCTCAAATATTTAAATGTCGTCAAAGACATAACCACAATGATCCAAGAAGATCCGGTATACCATGAAGTGATTTACAGGACAGTGGAAGAGCAGGCAAGCGTGTGATAATTGCATACAAGTGATGATGAGGCCCCCTTTAGTTCATCACTTGAAGGCAAATATATGTTAGAAGATATGTACGAGTTGATGAAGACTAATACCGCTTCGTACCACCACAGCAGGATCAACTATGGAGCAAACAAAGCTCTTGAGCAAGTGAATTCCGTGTCTAATATCCCAACTCCTCTCTCCTCCATGCATTGTGAGTGAATTTTGTTGCGCATAATGTTTGTATACTGTTTCACATTCCCGTAACAAACTCCTGCTCTGCTGTATGCAAATAAATGTGCATGCAGGGAACGTATTAATGTTGGTTTTCTAAGAGTGTTTGCAATCGGATTTGAAAATCCACAGAAATAACAGAATATCTCAACATCAGCAGATGCATCATTCCTGGTGGTTATCCTGGAAGAGAATTACCCGCTGTGGGCTGTAATGGCAACTGTAATCCAAGCCAAAAATGGCTCGCATTCCATATATCAATCAATCAATTTATCTCCCCAGGTAGTGGTAGAAACCTCTTTCTGCTCTATTTGATGGACCCAATTTATCGCGTTCCTTCAAATGAAACTAGTTAACTTAAGATTTACGTAGAGAGCCAAAAATTGGATGCTGTTAACGTCCCTAAATGGTCCAGGTATAAGGATGTGCAAAATCTGCTATCAGTGTATTCTGTTTGGATTTCTGGCTCAGCCAACGTAACAATTTCTCCTGCAAATGTGTCTGCACTTGCGCCATTACTAAATGCCATGGGAGTTTTTTGTGCTATTGGTATTGTGTCCAAAGGAGGACATCTGCTAAGCTTCCCACTATCCATGTGCGTAACTTTACTTCATACCGCGGTTAAATTTAGAAAAAGCATATAATGAAATTAAGAAATTTAGGGAGCGCAATGCCCTCAACCGGTAGACCTCGTTTAGGTGACATATTTTGTCGTTAAAAGACTGTCGAGTCGGTAGATACAGAAATATTGACCCACACGGTGGTCATAACTACCATGGAAGACACAAAAGACGAATGAATAAACCTTGGGCATCAACTCTGTTTTTTTTCTCTTTTGAATTTTTTATTTCCGCGTAGATTAAGGTAATAGTACTCCGGAGTGGTTCCCCCACCAATTCTGCAACCGTATTAGAAGGGGATTAGTCCCACCAGAATTTCTCATTGCCCAGTTTTTCGAACACAAAATTCAAGGGAAATTGGTTGCGCTTCAATCTGAACTCGAGTGATTGGTTGCTCTGATCAAAAAATGGCTCCACACTACCACTGCCAGGCTCCATTTCTGCTTTCCGCAGCCAAATTGATCCACCAACTTGGCTGCAGTGACCGAACCTACTTCCTAGGATAAAGAGTAATGTGGTGTAACTTTTGATGAGTATTGCTATGCATTGTCTCATATTTCACTAGAGAAGATAATAAGAAACTAACTGTGGGCGCCAATTACTGCAAGCGCAGTGACTTCCGCAACAATTTGCCACATTGAAATAAAACATAAATGCTGAAAGCTGACTTATGCTCTAATGAATGAGTTCCATAACAGAAACTTTACATTGCAAATAAAAAAAAACAATAAAAAGGAACTTGTTAACGTTGAGGAAGAGCCGGTCTCTTTTCCAACATCTCATAATGGACAACGAAATTATCCTGCAACCAAAATTAATATTTTTAACATCAAGGAGGCCAAATATGATTTAACTAGCAGACACCAAGGTATGATATAAATGACACAAATAAATGAAACAAGTAATAAAAATTGTTCAAACCTTGCGGATCGTTTCAAATGTGTTTGGATCAAAACAGTGATAAGATCCTCTCTCATATGTGTTTGTCTTAACTAGCGGCTCTACATTGGGGACTCTGATGAACCACAACCGATGATCCTTGTGATAAAACCAACCTCTACTATAACTGCCAAGAACACATCACATAGATCTCAGTAGAATTCCAACATCAACAGCACAAATACACAATAAAAAAACTCAAAAAATCATAACCCTGAGTGGATTTTAACACACTGCTTAAAAGGGAAAACAAAAGAACATAGAAACACAGGTTGATAACAAAATGCAGTTCATTTAGTGAAGAGAGCATACAGTTCATTTGCAGCAAATAATTGGGCTTCGTCTTTTGGCATGCTGCAAAAGTGACAGAAAACAATGATTGCTAAGCAAAAAAGTTTGAAAGTCGTAGCCATAACATAACCAAAATAAATATAGAGAAAGAAACCTGTAAAATATATAAAATAATGTCTCCACCATGAACTTTGAAAAGTAACCTTGCTGCAGCCACAAAAAAAAAAAGATCTAAGTGAGAAAGAGAAACAGGTAAGCCCCAAGAACCAAAAGAAATGACGAAGAGTAGCTCACGTGTAGAGAAGGTGGTTGTTTAGCATAATAACACTGTGGCACAGTGAACTCAGGGTCACCCTTGGCTGGATCATCAGACCATGGCGAACCAAAAGTCTTGTGAAGATTTTCTGTTGAATTCAAGTTCAACCCAAGTGTCGTAAGGTCAATTCCAAGAGCGAGCGATGTGAGATCAGGATCACTCATCTTTATTACACTTAACAAGCCAAGCAGGCCAAACGGGTCAAGAGTAGAATGTGCTGCCTGCATGGATTTCATATCCTGATTTCTAAATGACTGATTAACTGCTGACATCTGTTGAAGGCGGAATTGGGATTGGTTCGGATGTTGCTGATACTGGACAAGCTGATCATATGAGCCAATACCCGAAACCGGATTTTGAGAATTTAAAGGTCTTAGTCCAATACCAGGTGGTCCACTGGTCTGATCCAGAGATGAAAAGGATTAATTTAATAGAGAGCCAAAAAAGGGAAGAGAAATAAAAAAGAGAGAGATGCGCAAAACAATCAACTGCATTACTGAACAGTCAAGCCAATCATTTAGATTTTGAATTTACACTCAATTTTATTCCATTTTAATCATCATACCAGCTTAAATCAGTCCACTTCCCTCTTTTTAAACCAAAAAAAAAAGCTATACAAGACACTAATTGCCACTATACGTGCACATTATTATGAGAAAATATCAGATTTTATTTTAGTTACAAGATTAGAAGAGATATGTTTGTGCTTTTAATTTTCATATAAGCAAAAAGAATGAAAAAGAAAAGCACTGTCTTTTCGTCACAGATAACCAACTAGGTACAAACAAAGAAACAGTTTACAGCAACAGGCTGCCATACCTGTGAGTGATAGGCAGAATGCGAAGATGGAAACATATCCGAGCCATGCAAATGGAGAAGATCTTGGCTGTTAACAGAAGAGAAGGAGACCCCACTATTGCTAACAGATGGAGCATGTTGCTGCTGCTGCTGAGGGCGATGAGATGAATAAGTTCCACCTAAACCGAACCCAGCAGATCTCCCCATCTGTATGTTGCAGATGATAATGATGTTGATGATGATAATAATAAGAGAAAAGAAAAGGAAGTTGTTTAATCTTTTAGATGGTAACTCACAGAGAAGTGCTGAGATTGCATCATTGACATGGTATTCTCATGAAGTTGTTCTTTCTGGTGCAAATCCATACCATAATCAGCATTACCACCTGAATAAAATCTAACAGTATGGTCAACTCATAGTTCTAGTAAAACTGATAGACAATTTTAGGTAAAAGCAATCAAGGAATTTCCATACAAAAGGTTGCCATAACTTCCAGTAATCAGTGCTCAGAGATAAATGCAAACTATTAACACATTGAACATGCAAAAACAATTTCCATAGCAAAATCATCAACAGCTAACGTGTAGAAATGATGCCAAACATTAGGACCTCTCATGATGAAAGGGTGCACAACATTAGAAATCTCCTTCAGTTAAAAGGGTGCACTACATTAGAAATCTCATTCAATTAACAATCACTGGCCATAATGGCCCCAATGATAAAGGCTGAACAATATGAAGATCCATAAAATGTCAAATACATCATGCTCTATTTTAAAAGATGGGGACACATCAACTAGCATCAGCATTCTATCAGGCTTGGGGACTAGATACTGTGCTCATTTGGATTCCAGAAGTTGGCACGAAAAATAACCCACAAAATTAACTGCCTATCAGAATCAATTATAGCATGAGTCAAAATAACATCTGTGCACCTTTATATCCAGGCAAAGCAGGAAAATCTTCATTTTGGATGCTGAACTCTTGGTTTTGTTGAACAATAGGGCTAACTCCAAGACCTTGTTTTCGTAGTGACCCTGAAATGTTTGCTTCAAATTATATCTCCAGCTGCAGGAAAGAAATCAACTATCCAAAAGCTAAAATGTAAGATCTTTCTTTAATTACCCAATTGTCCTTGAGGCCCACCAGCTGAACTAGGTCGACTTGTCAACTGAGGGAAATCATTGTTTATGTCAAAAGGGGAACTATCATTAGAATTTACATCATTCAACATTCCCATAGAGCTTAGATTGTTCACTGCTTGAACGTGATTTTGGGAAAGTGGACCACCCACGGTAGGATAAGAATTTCCTAACATAGAAATTACCTGTGGAGATCCTGGATAAAGAATATGTCATTCACACAATCAAACAATAGACTTAAAAGAAAAATATAGCAAACAAAGAATAAGTACAATTAACAATTAGCTAACAAGAAAAGGCAAATGAATTAAAAGAGTTCTTCTGCACACAGTCAAATCTTTTAAATACTGGGGATCTTCCGTGAACATTTTTGTGTGAGCTAACACAAGAATACTAACTCTTTTCAGCAAGACAGCGACAATTAAATTTTTGACTACATATCAGGATGTTGATTTCTGCTTATTTCTTGCTTATGTTTTAGATTATATTCTAAAGCCAATACCCAACCCAGACATAGCCATTTATGGCACAGATCAGTCACTCACAACATCCTCATAAATCAACACAAGCCAGCACCGTAACAGAACAGTTACTCCCATCCCCAACAAACATGTATCGCCACTTCAAAGTAATATACCTTGTGGAAGCACAGCACTCATCAATCTATTTTGTCCTTGCACATTTAGACTTCCAGATCCACTATTTGCAGTTAGATTTAAACGCGATGCAAGGGCAGGCACAGATAATCCTCCACCAGAGCTTATGCTCCTTCCAATGTTGCCTCCACCAACCAAGTTTCCCACCGAACTTGTTATCCGAGGACCTGCATTTCCCAAAATTGGGGATACTCCCAATCCTGGAACAGCATTCCGGTTACCAATTGCTGCAGAGGTTGGAAGAATTCCAGGAATAGAACCGCCAACTCCATTTGTGTTACTACTAAATGCAGGGTTTCCAACAACACTTATACCTCCTCTGTTTGTGACTCCTGAATGTCCATGAGAGCTTCCATGAGATAACTGCAAAATGGAGTCGAAACAGAAGCAATGACAGGCCACAAAACTACAACACGTATGCATGTAGCAAATATATAGAGCGGTGAAGGAAACAGAAAATTTTTCTTTGCTGTTGCCAATCACCAATTATTAGTGTGCATATCACAAGTACCTGAGATAGAGCAACAGGAATATTATTTGATGCAAATCTTCCACTACCAAGGCTTCCAGTCGGTTGTTGAAGCCCACCTGTCGGCACATTGTTTATTGTTGAGTTTCTTGATCCAAGCGCACCCGGGATGTTGGGAACATTAAAGCTCCCATGAATATTATGAAGCCCTTGAACAGCTCCTGCAAATAAATTCTTTCGATTCAATTAATCTTGAAACAACACAAGTGAGTGGAACTCCAGCAAAAACTAACTTACCTGCATGATGGAAAACAGGAGAAGCTGCACCAGACTGTCCAGAGAAAGATGTGGCAAAAGATCGCCCAGTGCTGTCCGGAATATTTGAAGCCGATCCGTTGAGAGAAGACTGCAAGTGTGAGACAATTTACTAAAAAACAGATGAAACTAAGAACGTACCATGATAATGTGTATCACCAAAAGTTAAAATAATAAGAATTTAGACAAAGCAAATAAAACATAATGAACCTAGACCGCCAACTATTAACAGCAAATGATACATCCATTACAAAGAAGTGACAGTGATTTTCATAATCCTGCCAGTAAATCTAATTCATTATTCCATACAATAATGCAAAACTGCTGGTCATGTATAAAACAGAATCAGAAGAACAAAATTTGTGATATTCTTTCAGGCGATTCCAAAGGAAAACCAGATTCCAGCAATTCCCAGCATCAAATAATTACAAAACCACAAACAGAATGTTGACATTATTTTATCCTGCTTATGCCAAATAAAACACAAGCATGAAACATCACCTGTTAATAACAAAAAATTCACATAAAGAAACTAGTAAATAAATATAAATGATTGTGTATCACTTCCTATGCACAAAAGAAGAGGAAAACAATCATGTAAACAAATTAACAACATGAAAAGCTCCAAAACAAGATGGATGCTTTGAAAGTCCTAAAGCTCCCAAGTTAAGTGACAGTACATTCAGTAACCCCGACATTGCACAAGTGTCAAAAGGTCATGCAAAAATCATTCCTTGCTGAGAAACACCCTTCTGTGTCTTGAAATTCAATAGATTGAATGCTGATTTGAAAAGCTTCTCAGTGCATTTTCAGCTTATAGCCTGAAAAGGATAATTACTGTAAGAGACTAAACCCACAAGACCAAGAACGTGACAGTAGTAAATAGCTAGTCAGAATGAACTGAAGCCAAATGCGACAAGCAACACAAACACAACAAATACTTTAGAGATGTAATTATAACTAAACCAAATTTTCAATATCACAAGAATGACCCACAAAATGTACACTACAATAAAGCATGAATTAAACAAAATTCTTTAAGAAAAAAAACCACCAAATTTGTTTTTCAGGGAAATGTATGCTATACACACACAAGCATTGTTCCTAAGTATGTAATCACAATTGTTGACAAATTACAAGAAGAAAAATTCCAAAATATTCAAACCAATGTAACAAATGTAATGCCGCATAGTATAAAAAATAAAAAATAAAAAATAAAATTAACCCCTGATCAAATTGCACTACTCAATCATCCGTTTGCTTACTAAGAAAATGAAAGACACTGTCTAAACCAAATTCTTGAATTTAAATTTCTCAGTTTCCAGCTCTCAAAAAGTGAAACCACAAAAAACAAATAAATTAATAAAGTAGAAGACGGCACCTCTACTATTGGGTTTACTTCAGTATAGATTTCCACAACAATATAAACACATCCACAAAAGAATCACAAGTTCTAGGCTTTTCCCGCAGGTTTTCACCAACTCATAAAAGCTAAAACACTTTAAAAAAAAAAAACAAAACAAAACCAAACCTAATACTATCAAATCAAGCTCTTCATCCGCAAAACCCTAAATATAAAATAGCGATTAATTACGAACGAAACGAGAGTTTAGATTGGCAAAAAGCTACGCAGAGCGAGGATCATGAAAGAATAAGAGAACTTGGATCGAACTCCGAAGAGTCGAATAGGCGATGGATAGATAGATAGATAAATAGATGGATGGATAGATAGACAGAAAGTAATAGTACCTTGGGGTCAGATCAGAGATCTTTGTACATATTTAGTCAAACGAAGCGAGTTTTTGTTTTGCAGTGCCCTAAATCGCAAGGAGAGAAAAAGAGAGAAACACAGAGAGTCACACAGCATATAAAGCTTTTTTTCTCGATGATAAACCCACAACGGATGAGGGGGTAATGTTCGTATGCGGCGACGTGTGACTAGCGCGCTGTGGTGCGTTTTTCTGACCTATCGACCTGTGTACAACTTCCAAGATCTTTTCATTTTGGATAATTTCAGTGAACTCCCTGATAGTATATTATATTACAAAATAATACTAAAACACTAACAAATCTTAGAATGTGCGCTTATTGGCCCCGCTGTCCAATTTCTGCAGTATTTTATTTATTTGATGTGATTTGTGATAATTTCAGAAAAAAAAAAAAACAAATTGCGGTCCCACAATAGAGAATAGAGAGAGAGAGAATCTTACTTTTGTGGGTCCCATTCTCTCTCTTTAATTAAAAAAGAAAAAGGCATTTACCTCCCATTATTTCTTTTTAATTAAAAAAATTAAGACATCTAGTAAGAAAATTAAGGCTCCAATTAAATAATTTTTAACTAAGTTCTTGAAATGTACTCTTTGTAGTGAGATTGTGCAATAACTCATATGAACTTTGACTTTCTATTATCTTGTCAAGAAAGATAATTCTAAATCTAATAGCTAGCTTATTTGTGAATCATATATATTTTTTTTTTCTAATTAGCAAAAATAGAGTATGCATTAACATAAAATCGTGGATAAAATTATTTTCATTATGTTATCATGGATTTATTATATGAAAAAGTATAATATGTGAATATTTTTACGAGAGAGAATCCAATAAAAATGCGTATTAAATGTTTTATTTAATTAATTAATCAAAGTACATATTAATTCATTAATCTTAAAATTATTTTATTAAATGAACATTTTGTACAATTTTTTTTTACATAAAATAGTTAATATTGAAGTGAACATTGATATAATAAAAATTTATTGTAGTGATGTATGCAACTAATTAACAGAAATTTTCTATGAGGTTTGTCAAAATATCATGTACATAGGGTTGTATGTGAAAATTAGATATAACTATCTTGAAAATAATTTAAAAAATTATTTTTTTATTAAAAATATATAATTACTATTCTATTTATAATTTGTTAAAATATTAGGCTATAGTGTAACCGCTATAAATTAATAGTTTTAGGATCATATAAATTCTATTAATTAAAAAAATAATAATTAATTAATAAATCAATAATTTACTAATTTATAGTGTTTTTACAATATTAATGAACATACATTTAATTCACTATAATTCACTAATCTGATTAATTAAATTTGAATTAATTTACTAAATATACATTAAATTAGTCAACAAAATAAATTCATTGTACTTATCTACTTAATTAAATTATATTCATTGTAATTGTATTAATTTAATTAAATTTATTCAATGAATTAGATTAAAAATAATTTTGATATAAACAAACATAAAATCTTCTTATATTTCATGTTGTAAATTACTAAAATTTTACAATGACTTTTCATTTAAAAAGTGTTCAAAAATTGACCAAAATAGATAAGATGCGTAAAACATTATGCGAGTATTATAAAGAATATCTCACGGGCACTTAAAAAGTATTGTAAGGACAGATTTCACAAAAATTAAAGATGTGATTCAATTAAATTTAAATTTTAAAAAATAGATAATGATAATCATATTTTAACAAAATATCATAGCCTATTAGATTCATTATTTTTGTAAATTATTAATTTATGATATAAATGGGATGACAAAGTTATACAAGGTTTAAAAAAAATCATCCTATTAATTTATCAAAATTATTAAATTGGCTTATTAAACCCAAGTCAAATTATAAAAAATTATTATATATTAGAGGTTATTGCTTATTGGTTATTAATTTACAAAGATTATTTTTTTCATTATTTTTCTTTTATTTTTATTTTAAAGTATAAAATTCACTTATTAAAAGTTGAATGAAAAAAATCATTCATGAACATATTTTTTATTCATAAACAATTTTGAAGTATAAAATTTAATTTTAAAAAAATTATTAATGAAAATAAAACAAAACAAAAAAATCTTTAATTGTTTATTTTTATATCTCAAAATATTTTTAATAATTTATTTAAAAATATTTTTTGAGAATAAAAATGAAAACATTTATGTTTATTATTTATAGGTGATAAAATATTTCAAAAAATTTATTAAGATGCTATTTTATTATCTTTTAAAAAATATAAAATATAATTTTTTATGTTTTCAATTCTTTAATAAGTGAATTTTATACTTAACAATGAAAATAAAATAAAACAAAACAAAAATATTAAAGATAATATATTAATATTTTCAACAAGACACTAGTAGGATGATAATTTTTTTAATATTTTTCAATGAAAAAATTATTATTTTTATTATATTCAAGAAAAGTATTTGTGATTTTTATATACAATTAAGTCAACCTGCTATTTTAACGAACTTTAAAAGAAGTATTCTTTAATTAATAGTTACCCTACAACATAACATAATGATATATAATTAATTAGTCGTGCATTTTGATGTCATAAAATCAATAATATGTACTCCTTTATCATCAAAATAGCTTTTATAGGTATTTAATTTTCATCAAGATAGAGTTAGGCGTATAGAGATAGAACTTGCATGGGACAAAATCAGTTAGTTTAAATAATAATCTAATATAAAATGACTAAGTCCAACAAAAGGTAGGTTTATGCTATATATACCTAAAAATTTAATTTTAAAAGATTATCCCAAAAAAATTATGTGATATAATATTTATTTAATAAATAATAAATTTTTAAAATTATTTTTCACATAATCTCACCATTAATGCAATGAGAAACATAAAATTAAGAATAAAATTTTAATTAATATAATTTTTAAAATAATAATACTAAAAATATATACTCCTATATGAATTATAGTTTTAAAATTTGGTATACATTTCTTATACGATTTTTTTACTTTTATTAAAATACAAAATATATAATAAAATTTGTAGCTACTTATATTATATAAGGATTAGGATTATCTTCTATTTTTTTTTCTTTCTCAATTTTTAATAAGACATGACACGTAACACAATTAATCATATACTTTTTAATTTATATCCTAATAAAATTTATGAAATTAATTTTTTATTTTACAATATAAATTAATAAATTTAAAATATAATTTAAACTATTTATTATTAATTATAGTATGTGTTAATATTTATTTAAATCAAATGAGATAGAATTAAAAGAGGATCATAATAAAATATATTTATCATCGATTACATATTTATTTTGAATTATTCAATTACTTCTGTTGTTAGAATAGATAAAATAAAATAAAATATGTACATAATTCTATAGTTGGATATTTAATTTATTAAAGTTGGCTGCAAGAAAATAATTGCAGCCACAAAACAAAAGAGTGACACTGAAAAAAGACTGACTGCTGGAAAATCACAGACATCACACGATTGCAATTGTTTGCCTAAAAAGCTTGAATCACAATGAGAGAAGGAGAGGTGCTAAAGTGTTGGTAGGATCATGGTAGCTTTGGTGATGCTGATGAAGATGATCCGCTTGATTTAAATGCAATAAAGCCAAGAGAATCAATCAAGTGTTCCTCCCATCCATTTGGTCATTTTGCACTGTCTGGTATGTTTGATTGGTTAACTCTGAAGCAACTTGTTCCTGAATGTTGACTTTGAATTCATTGATCACTGCTTGAGTAATTTTATCCGCCATGTTCGTATCGGTCGCAGCACCTTCTTCTGGAGTGCCACTCGGCCTATTTGCTCCGCCAGCTTGTCCTGCTAATTATTTAAGTAAGAACTAGTAACATGCACGTCTCTAAGCAAAACAAAATTTCAATGGATTATTGTTTCTAGCTGTTGCTGACCTCCGTTATGGGCAGTTACAGCCGCTGTTTTCCTTTTATGCTGGAACACAGCTATTGCTCCCACAACGCCCCAGAAGAAGAAGAAAAATGGAATTGAGGTTCCGAGTATTACGGGTAGCTTGTTACTTTTCTTCTTTCTGATTCCAACTGGAGTACTGCTTCCCGACGAAGTCCCCTGATCAGTTGTCTGGCATGACTTGGCAGAGACACACAAGTCGGGATTTCCCGACACACTGTCATCAATGTCCGAGAAATAAGAGATCCAAACTAAATTAAAATGCATATGATACATAGGAACTTATGGATGCTAAATTTTGTATGAGTTGAATAAACTTACACCAATTTTAAATTGTTTTTCTTGGACAAAGAGGAGGGTATGGTTCCACTGAATTCATTATCTGCCAAATTTCTACGTATAGCAAGAAAAATAGATTATGCAAATCAGTAATTAATTAGTTAGTTCTCAGAGAGATAAATCACAATTTGGCGATATCTTACAATTGTTTGAGACTCGGGAAGTTGCCAAGGAAATCGGGTATAGGTCCGCTTAAGCTGTTATTGTGCAGATCTCTGCGTAGGAATGGAATTTAGACATTGTTAAAACAAAATGTCTAACATAATCATAGAGTTAACTTGCGGCTTCCCCTTTATTTTTTTGACTCACATTATCTCTAGAGCATCCACGAAACTGAAATCGGGAAGTGGCCCTGATAGATCAAAACCGCTGAGATGCCTGAAAATTCCAAGAACTTCAGAGCCACTAAATCATGATTGAGAATGAAAGTCAAGCGTATTCAGAACAAGATTTTACATTGCTGTTACTCGAGGTGTTGCATCAGAGCTACAATTGATCCAATCCCATGAATATGGTGATGGCAGACACGGGTCACCGCCCCATTCCTGTAATATACTGAATTGATTTTGAAGCGAAGTTAATCCATCCACTGACAAATATATGAAAAGAAATTATCAGGTTTGCAGTGAGCAACAATTTATAATTTATACCAAATTATTCTGTAGCCTTGACAAAAATCAAATATCTAAAAGAGATTAATTAGAAATTTTGATACCAACCATCTTTACTATTAGTTCCATCAGTTAGAGGATCACTAACATAAAAAACTTCCATAGCATTTATGAGAGGAGGCAGCGTTGAATCTGCGGTAGCAACCAAAGAGAATGAAATGTTTGAAGAAGCAGTCACGTTGACAAGCTGCAGTTCGGTCACTTTTCCATAAGGAGGAACAATTGTGACTGAGTAGGGCTTATCGTTTATGTAAACCTGAAAGGATCTTTTCTGGGTTGAATCAAGCACAGTCACTTCAGAAAAATACATGTTGATATAGATGGGAACTTCTTTGGTTCGAAAATCAGTGTCCAGATGTATATGTTGAGATGTGTTTGAGGTGGTAATTGCATTTTGCATGACAGATAGTGGAGGATTATCATCTATGCTGACATCAATGAATAATGCATCGCTCGTCACCGCAGTTACTCCACTTCCTATCGCTTCTGGAACCCAAATTCTATCATAAGCATCGGTTGAGAACCTGAAAAATCAATAGAAGAGTAATTATATAACTTAAAAGGCAGTTTCCTTGGTTTAGTTTGCAATATTTTCCTCAAAACAAATTGGGATACCTGATAGTCTTGTCTGTGCCATAAGCTGTCCTTCTTATCAAAAACAAAGCATACGCTTCATCGACATGGCTGTACATGTGTGAGCCCAAGCTCCGCACCTCAAGTGCCGATATAAATGGAAGCTGGTTGGGTTTTGTCTGAGCAACACAAACACTTATCGTGTCACCCTTTACAACGTATATTGCTTCATAATTAGCAACATCTTCACTTGAAGTCTGAACTGTGTCCCAAAAGTTCCCGTCAAAATGAAGATCAAACGAAGGGGGAGCTGATTTTTTGTCATAATTTCCATAATAGAAGCTCGCACGAACAAGGACTTGTCCTCCCTTGTCGGCTTCCACGGTGTAACAATTCTTTTTCCTTGTTGAAAATACCCTAAGAGTGCTCATTACTGGATCAGATACTGCTTTGCCGGATTGCACAACTTTGCTCTCACCGTTTTGAACAAGATCATCATCTCCCGTCCACAGTATAAAATTTTCATCCATGTAACTACCGGATGCTCCACAATTGATGCTTCTGAAAACTGGCATAAATTTCGAAATAAATTAGAGGTTAAACTCAAAACCATTATGAAAAATCAGAGAATGCAGAGTAATCAATAAAAAGCAAAACTCACCATCCGCAGATGCTGATAAAGCAAAAGAAGCTAAGAGAATTAGCACAAGAGAAGAGTTTTCCATGGTGGCTTAAGCACTTGGAGATGGAGAAGCACAGAAAGACTTGAGGGTTTGCCATTAATATACGGGGAGTGGACTTGACTTTGTCAAGGAGTTTTCGCTTCATGCATTTTCTTTCTTGATTAGCATATGCATGCCAGTTCATTAGTGAAAGGTTTTACGTGGGGTAAGGTGGATCTTGGTTCATTAATTAATCAATATTGGTAATGTTATGATCATAATCACTTGCAATATCGTTTCTCCAAAGTTAAGGGTTATGCATGTATATCGATCAAAACGACTTGAGGCTAGCTGATAACTAGCCCATGAGACAATGGGCAAAGGAGACTAGAGAGCTAGATAAAGAAATTTTTATTTTTTTCATGATTTACATTACACCAATCAATTTCAGACCGATTGTACGCCGAGTTTTACGGCTTGAGGTTAAGATTGTTCCAAAATCTGTCGGAATTCGAACTCGGAACGTCTTGTTTTGTTTTGCCTTGCTGCATCGATCAACCGATGGATAATATATTTGTATCAGTGGCAAATAGCTAGGGTCCTGGTCTTTATTTGCGGCATTGAGTTTAGAAAGTCAACCGATGGATCGTATACGCGTATCAGCGGCTAATAACTAGGGTTTTAATTGCCCTGGTGTTTATTAGAAAACAAAGAGTGGAAAGTGTAGTCAAATCCAGCGGCCGAAAGTGGTACTCAGCGAATAAGCCAAGAGCTGACTATGTGACGATCAAAGTCAGTCAACGGACTACACTGGGGAGGGACAAGGATCAGCGGCGTTGATATTCTCTTCATTATTGATTAGGACGTTGGGTAATAAGATCAAGGGTGACAGCTCAATTGGCGTATGAATATATCTCAGCATCCCACAAAGCCGCGTGCTCTGCGATCAATTTGCAGCCAAATTGGATGAAAACGCTGTCGTGTCAATTTGCTTGTTATGTAACGTTAATAAAGTTGACTATAAACCTTCAATTCTCTGTAATCACATGATTCTCTGGCCATAATTGTATTTTACAACGAAAGAATATATAATTAATGGTAAAAGCCCAAAGGTAAACGTGGTGAATGAGAAAAGAAGAAAAAGTGTGAAGGAAAAACGTCAGTACTATAAGGTTGGATTTCTGACGACAACCAGTGATAACCGAGTGAAAGAATGAATTCACTTTTAATTCCAATGAAGTTAAACTTCCAAGGCATTGGGGGTGAAGGTGACCAGACCACCTTATTTGATTTTGGTTTGTGAAATTTCAGTTTTCTTTGAAGTAGGGAGAAAGAAGTTCATTAGACATAAGCCGACGAGATGTCCCAATAATAACCCATAAAAGTTTATGGCCCATAAGGCCCCAAAATTGTAATATTTACGGCCCCGCTAAACTTATTGTATATTGATGCCCCAAATAGGATAAAAGCTGTTTCATCTTCGTTAACGCCCAGGGACAAGGCCAGGGCCAGGGCCAGAATTATTAATTTCTGCCTCAAAGTTATTGTGCTGAAAATGGGTTGCCGGATTTGATTGACTATTCCTTATTCCTTGCCCTGCCCTGCGTTGCCTTGCCTTGCCTAACTTATGCAGACACGCGGGTTGAATAATAAGAAAATTTGTTCAGAAAAGTCTTACCCAAATTCCATCACTTTACCCTGCCGGCTCGTTTGACACGTGTCACGATTATCTTTAGAAATTCTGTGTTTATTTTTTGGATTAATGTGTTTTTTTGCCTGGGGAAGAGAAAAATACTTTTTTCAGTCTGATGAAATCTTTCAAACAAAATGACATATTTAACCCTTTTTAATGAAATAAAGATTAACTAGTTTTAAAATAAAATTATAATTAATTATTTATTTTTATTTTACTTTTTTTTCCATTTCTTTTTTCTTTTCCTTTGGTATTTTATAACACAAATTTGTTACAAAGGCAAGCGTGACAATGATTCTTCAAAATTTTAATTGCCATGATTGAAATTTTTATTTGTTAAAATAAAACTTGTACCAATTAACATCTTTTTTTCTCACTCTAGGTTACTATATTTATTAATTTACTCTATTGATATTTTATTTTGTGATAAAATTAAATAAATTGTGAAAATAAAATGTAAATGATGGTTCTATTGTGAAAATAGAAGATTAAAATAAAATGAAAATAAAATATTAATATATATATAGACACGTAGAGACGGCAAATATGTTATATCTTAATGGTTTAATTTATGAAATTAAAATTTTTGTATCGTATTTAATTTTTAAAATGTTAATTTATAAATTCATTAAATTCGTGTTATACCATTTTGATTATAAGTTTATTATATATATTTAATTTTTAAAATTTTAAAATAATTAATTAATTAAAATTGTTAAAATTTTATTATTTTTGGTTTATATGTAATTAATATTATTAAATATTTTAATTAATTATTTGTATTTTTGTGTCAGCCTACATGTTAATCTATTCATACTCATAAACGTGAGTCTGATACTAACTTACGTGGACTCATGTACCGACCGGTTATATTTTGCGTTAGAGGACTGTTTTGCAAACTCTAGCGTACCCATTGGCAGAGTGAAATGATATTTCACCAGATGCTAAGGACTAAAATGAAAATTTCCCAAAATCTTATGGCCATATCTTCCTTTCTCGTGGCGGAGTCATATGACAGGCACGAGACTTACCATTGGAGGAATAATTCTCGCTTGTTTTTGTTCGCGTAGCAGCTGCATAATGTTAACTATTAACTGCATGATGAGGAGATAATCCGTGATTAATTATAAGATTAAGAAAATAAATAAAGTTGGGGGGGGGGGGGGGGGTTTCTATTCCACACCACTCCACTTGGCAAACAAACAGTGGTTCCCTTGCAGACGCCTTAATTGTTCACTTTTGCAGAAAATACAGTAACCGTCCCCCGCCCCACGCGTTTCCATCTACGACTATAATGCCGTCCTCCTCCTTCTTCTCCTTCTTGTTTGAACATATGTCCTTAAATCAAGCCTGGATTATTGGCATGGCATTTGGTCAAAATCAAAATCGGAAACCCACTAGAATTTGTCTCTCTGGTCTAGTGGTTTTGATTCAAGAGTAAAATGTAAGTTAAACATGTTCACATGGGCATAACATAACATTCTTGTATGTTAATGGGAACAACATAATAAATATATGTCACGTTCTTGTTGACAATTCACTGCTTGTAGTTTTATTCTTATATTTTAATTAAATTAGATAATAGTTTAAAACTTAACTGTCCATTTCAATAGTGGTAATGTTTCTTATTTAATACATCAATTCTTGCAAAATGATAAGGCTAAACAAATTCATACTATACATATATCCAAGTTCAGTCCAAACCAAGGTTAGCTATCACTTTGTTGCCTTCTCAAGACAATAAAAAAAAAAAAACCAAACAATTGTACCAATGAGTTTATGGTACTGCTATTAAGAAGAAGAATGCAATGATTTAAAATAACCCACGACCACAAGAGAATCACTCTCAATCCAAAAGTTATGATGCCAACTTCTAACCCAAGCTTCCTCAATGGTACAAATTACCACTCAAAGCTCAAGGTAGGAAGAATAACCATGAACCAAAAAAGCAATAATTTTAGAAAAGGATTTATTAGATATCTCTCACGTTTTATCATATATTTTTTTAAAATTTACGATAATTTTATTTTGTAATAAATTTTATAAAAAGGTACACTTATTTTTTTAACTCTAAATTAATTAATAAAAAATAAATATATTCTTAATTTGTTTATCTTTAAAATTAAAATTTTTATTTTTAATTAATTTTTTCGTCTTTAAATTTATTTAGATTAGGTACTAATTTATATTCTAAACTTTCAATAATATAAAATTTTACTTTAACTTAATATAAATATTATTAATATATTATCATAATATATTAAAGAATATTTAACTCTTAAAATTTTACAATACATTTATCATAGTATAAAAATGTTCTATGTAATAAAATTTATAATATTTTAAAATTATTAATCAACATTATTTTTA
>CP135566.1:4991324-5028564 GCA_032401905.1 Swietenia macrophylla
TATATATATATGTAATTAAAATTTTAGTAGATAAATATTATTTTATTTATTTTATAAAAATATATCTAACAAACTCTAAAAATTAAATAAGATCAAGTGTACGATTTTTATTCGTAAAAAATAAATAAATTAAGAGTATATTTATTTTTAGTTAATTAATTAAATTTAGAAGAAAAGTAAGAATTTTTTTTTCAAAATTTGTCACAAAATCAAAAAAACTATATAATAAAACTCGTTTCATAAAAATAAAAATATGATCCCTAAAGATACTTCCACAACTAGACAAGTTAGGATTAATTTTCTTTTATAATAAACTACTAACTATAATACATGGTAGTTGTAATTCTTTTCTTTTAAAAAATAATTTTTTTTTTCAAAAAAAGAAAAATTTAGTCAATTAGCATTAAACAACAGACAAAGAAAATGTTTTTCATGACAAAAGACTACCATCTTATCCTTAGGGTTTCCCCAGCCCCAAGTCCTTTACCATGGACTTGACTCCACAATATCATGACTCTAACCAAATTTAACATTCTACTCGACTAGACAACCCCCCGCGGAAAAAGCCTTTACTCTTGTTCAGTTCTGAGTGCCCGTCTGTCTGTTACGCTTTACTCCCACTTCTCTCTTCCACCTCCGTTAAAACTACCTCCCCTTCATAGTTTTTGATTTTCCTACTTTTTTGTTTATTTATTTATTTTTACTTTCCCCATCGAGCAGAGTTGAGAAAGAATCATCAAATATTGGGGTTTTACAATTCGAATTCAAGGTCAGCTCTTTAACAGCTCAGCTTGTTTCCTTCCCTTCAGTCTGTTCCATCTCCTTTTGACCCTGTTTTTTTTTTTTTTTGTTTATTTTGTTTTCTTACTTATTTTGTTTCTTTTAATGGGTTCCATTAGTTTAATACCATAAAATAAAAATCTTGGATTCTGTCAACATCTGACGTTGTCACAGAGCGTTAAACCAGCTTGTGCTTGGCTAGATTTGTATACTGTATATATTTTTATTTATTTTTTCCTGCTATTTGCATTGAAATACATATCGAAACTCCAATAGTCTGCGGAGCGTTTGCTGTTTCTCTTATGAATATCACATCACATCTGGCTCTCTCTTTGTTGGAGCTTCAATGATCTTCATGGTGACCTCTTTTCTCTTCCTATTTCTTTCATTTGCAAAGGATTCTTGATTTCAGCTGTATTGCTATTTCTGTGTTATAACCCTAGATTTGGTTTCCATCAAAGTGTAGGAGAACCAAGCTCTGTTTTCCTAAAAATCAACTTCAAGATTTTGTCATGATGGGTTATAGAGGGTTTCGATTGTTAATCTGGGTTGTGTCAGCCTTATGTTTTGTATGCCTTTGCTGTTGTCAATTTAACCCTCCTGACAATTACCTTATAGACTGTGGATCACTCACCAATACTACAGTGGGCAATCGTGTTTTTGTAGCTGATAATTCAGCTTCAAAGTTACTTTCCACGCCACAAGATATCCTTGCCAATACTTCAAAATCTGTAACTTCTTCCAATGATTCACTGCTCTATAAAACTGCAAGAATTTTCACTGGATCCGCAAAATACACCTTTTCTATCAAACGTAGTGGTAGGCACTGGATTCGCCTTTACTTTTATCCATTTGTTTCAGGAAAATACGATATGAGCACAGCTAATTTTTCTGTTTCCACTCAAAATCATGTTCTCCTTAGCAATTTCATTGTCAACTCTAGTGTTGTTAAAGAGTTTTCAGTGAACGTAACCTCCCATAATCTTGATGTCACCTTCAGTCCTTCAAACAATTCCTTTGCGTTCTTAAATGCCTTGGAAGTTGTTTCTGTTCCCGACCAGCTCATTACTGATGATGCCTCTTCCGTTAGCCCACCCGGGAAATTTCAAGGCCTGATGTGGCAGGCATTTGAGACTGTTCATAGAGTGAACATGGGTGGACCAAAAGTTACGTCTGTGAACGATACCCTTTGGCGAACTTGGGTTCCCGATGGAAGTTTCCTTGTGCAAAATAATATGGTCAAAACTGTATCTAATATTCCGGCTGTCAAGTATGTTCCAGGTGGGGCTACTCGGGAAAGTGCTCCAGATACTGTCTACGGTACTTGTATCAGGATGAACTCAGAAAACGATCCCAACAGCAAATTCAATGTCACCTGGGAGTTTGATGTGGATCCAGGATTTCAATATCTCGTTCGGTTTCACTTTTGTGATATAGTCAGTTATAGTCTTAACCAGCTCTACTTCAATGTCTATATTGACTCCTGGCTTGCTGTTGGAGACGTTGATCTAAGTATTTACTCAGTTAACACTTTGGCCGCTGCAATCTATCTAGATTTTGTTACGGTGCAAACTGCTAGCAGTAAACTTCGTGTAAGTGTTGGTCCATCTTTTGTACACACTGATTACCCGGATGCCATTCTAAATGGGTTGGAGATCATGAAAATGAACAACTCCCTTGGCAGCCTTAGTGGAATGGTCCCTGACAGCACTAATTCAAGCTCAAAGAAGAATGTTGGTATGATTGTCGGAGTGAGCATTGGGGTGTCAGTTGCAGTGCTGTTGGCTGGTATTCTTTTCATGTTCTGCAGGAAAAGAAGAAGATCGGCGCTCCAGGGACATTCAAAGACATGGATTCCTTTATCCGTTAATGGAGGAAATTCTCACACAATGGGAAGTAAATACTCTAATGGAACCACTGCTAGTGTTAATTCTAATTTGGGGTTTCGCTTCCCTTTTGTGGCTGTTCAAGAAGCCACAAACAACTTTGATGAGAGCTGGGTTATTGGGATTGGTGGTTTTGGAAAGGTATACAAGGGAGTTCTAAATGATGGTACAAAAGTGGCTGTTAAGAGGGGAAATCCCCGATCGCAGCAGGGGCTTGCTGAGTTCCAAACTGAGATTGAGATGCTGTCTCAGTTCCGGCACCGCCATCTGGTTTCATTGATTGGATATTGTGATGAAAAGAATGAGATGATATTGATTTATGAATATATGGAGAATGGGACTCTCAAGGGCCATCTCTATGGTTCAGGTCTTCCAAGCTTAAGTTGGAAGCAGAGGCTTGAGGTATGCATTGGAGCCGCCAGAGGACTTCATTACCTTCACACTGGCTATGCAAAAGCAGTTATTCATCGTGATGTAAAGTCTGCAAATATCTTGCTCGATGAGAACCTTATGGCTAAAGTTGCTGACTTTGGACTTTCAAAGACAGGACCTGAACTTGATCAAACCCATGTGAGTACTGCAGTAAAAGGAAGTTTTGGCTATCTTGATCCAGAATATTTCAGAAGGCAACAACTAACTGAAAAGTCAGATGTATATTCATTCGGGGTGGTTTTGTTTGAAGTTCTCTGTGCAAGACCTGTTATAGATCCCACCCTTCCACGGGAAATGGTGAACTTAGCTGAATGGGCAATGAAATGGCAGAAGAGGGGGCAACTGGATCAAATCATTGATCCTGCCCTTGCAGGAAAAATTAGACCAGATTCTCTTCGGAAGTTTGGAGAAACTGCCGAGAAATGCTTGGCTGAATTTGGTGTTGACAGGCCCTCAATGGGAGATGTCTTGTGGAACTTGGAATATGCACTTCAACTTCAGGAGGCAGTTCTTCAAGGTGATCCTGATGAAAACAGTACTAATTTAATTGGCGAGCTCTCTCCACAAATCAACAATTTCAGCCAGGTTGATGCTACTGTTACTGCTGCACAGTCTGATGTGTCAATGGTTGATGATCTCTCAGGTGTTTCAATGAGTAGGGTGTTCTCACAGCTTGTTAAGTCAGAGGGCAGGTGAGTTATCAGGGATGCTATATTCCTTGAGTTTAGCTCCTTGTATCGTAGCACCTCTGTGGTTTGTACTCTCTTCAATCACTTTTTTCTGCTCAGTATCAATAGTCGCACCTTTATTTTCTTTGATAAAGTTGGACACTAGATTTACTTAAATATCTTTGCTTTTTTTTTTTTTTGGGGGTTGGGTTAATTAATTGATGAGAGCTTCTCCCTACACCATGATGCAGCTTGTTTGGTTGCTCATTGGACAAACCATAGGAGGCTGTTGCCATATTTTCTATCCTGTCATCCTTTGAAGAGGTGTTTAAATGAAACTATAAATAAGCTTGTATCAAATCAGATATGAAGCACTTAGTTCTCGTGTACAGCAGGGTTGTTTGTTCTAAACGAGTTTAGAGAATTGATAAGGATGTTGCTTCTCAGATTTGTCAATAAGCTTGTGTTTGTGGTGGTTTTTGATTTATATGAATTAGCCAGGTATAAAGTGCATTTTCTGCCTCACATATAAGTGTATTTGTTTCGGACTGATTCTTAAAACTGTTGTTCTGCTTGTCATTTGCCCCTAACATTAGCATTGCCTTTTGTTTTCACCCCCACCCCCTTGTATGTTACATCTTAAATTAATAAAAAGATGAAAGTGGCACTTGTAGGATAACTTATAGTTGCTGAAAGTGTCTCATATTCTCATTAAACAATTATTTACCCTCTTGCTGTCCTAATGTTTAGCCGATATTACCAGGGTTATATGATATTCCTAACAAACACAGGGCAGTTACTCCTGTTCAAATCGAAACTCCTCACTTGGTCTCTTACAAATTGTTTCATTTTGAGCCAAGGATTTTACATTGTGCATTGCTAGTCCGTAACTAGGGTAAATATCATGGTTCCTTTGAATGTCTTTACTTTATTGATTCAGTGTTATTCCCGATCCTATTAATCCTGAGATTTCTCTTCTTTCTAGTCGTCTAAAGTTTTTCAGCTGGAGGAACTCGGGGGTAAAACGAAACTTGCATTTTTAGCTCTCACATACACATAATGGTCACACTCATGAATGGCAATAGATATAAACTGTGGAGATTTTCTTGTAGCCTCTGCAATTTTATTAACTATGGGTCAACCATTTTCTTGTATATTTGGAATTGATTTGTTGTTGTTGTGAATAAAATTACTAGTTTTCACGTGCAATTAGGCAGTTAGTGAATGTTGATTGTGAGGTTTATCAAAGAAAGTCAAAGGTAGAAGTATATGTTAATTCCTTACTGACAAGAATGTAAAAGTACACTGCGGAATCGCCTTCTTGGCAGAATTGTTCAAACATCAGTTATAAACTGTCGAGCATTTTGTTCAATATCAATAGGTCCAAGATGCTTACGGCATCGGTACGAAGACAGACCAGGGGAAAGTGGGGTCTCAGCCTCGGACAGACAGCAAGTTTGTTGTACAAGCCCTTCTGTTCTGACTAAGGAGAATATGAGAATCGAATCTATCTCGTGATCTAAGAATGTGCAGCGGCAATTCTTTTTTGTCTGTTTTTATTTTTTCCCCTTTGAACAAAATTAAATTAAATTACGATCCTCGTATGATTTAATGACTCTGATTTCCAGGATGGTTTATGTCCTGTAAATAAGTTAGCCCACATTCATAATAAGTCCCCCGATCACCACCATAATTATTAGCACCACCACTGTATAATCCGCAAACCATCTCATTGCCTTCCGATTAAGTGTAGTCAAATACTATCACATGGACGAACCTAAGTTTCAGTGTTTCACTAGGGACAGAATGATGAGGCAACATTGCTTGGGGCATCATTTTTCCAAATTCCACTCAGAAGCTGAGGGCAAAAGATACCCATTGTAATAAACTAATAATAATAATAATAATAATAATCTGGCTACCTAATATTCCACCATAAACACAACATTGATTTTATGTCAATATCATAACCTTTTACATTAATCAGCGAGTATGATTATAATAATAATAATAATAATAATAATAATAATAATATAACTAATCCATGGATAAGTTTACCTACCCACCTACCACAACTCCTATCTCCCACTTCCCTCAAATTAATAAACAATCTAATTATTCATTGAGAGTTGAACAACTCAAGATATTCCACATATCACAGACAAACCACATATCTTAACTACAAGTTGCGTGCACTAAGCAGCAATTGATCTTTGTTGATGTGCCTGTTACTGGCCCCATATATATGTAGGTATTGTTGGGCTTCATTGCATTTGGATTACTTTCCCCTCGATCTCTTTGCCGGTCCATGTCTGGAAACCAATTTCTGTTTTTGGGAGGCACATGTCATGTGAGATTTTGTTTCTTCTAACAAGCAAATCTCAATTTCAATCTAATTAGAGTAGGTTCGAAAGTGCTAAAATATATAAACGCTCTTGTTTAATGTTATACGAAAAAAAAAAAAAGATTGGAAAGATTATTTTAATTAACATGTTATTATCTACTAATCTAAGAATTACTTTTTGGATTAAAAATTTTGGTTCTATCATCATCCCTGGTAAAAACACGGAGGACTCAAGTACCAAACGCACACCCTTGGTATCTTATCATCTGATGAGATTAAAGGCCATCGGATGCTTTGACAATCTGAATGCCACACGGTCAACAAAGAACTTGACGCCCACCACATGGTTAACTTGCCACGACGACTTTACTTTTGGTAATCCCTCAACCACCACCCACTACATTGGTTAACTAACTACCCAATGATCACATGGTCAGGTTATCGCCCAACTGAAGTTGATATAAAGGGGACCCATCCATAGAAGAAGATGATTTTGACCATTATGCTGTTGAATTATTTTCAGATAACAATCTTCTAAACTCACTGTCTCTCTCAATTTCTCCTCTTTAAAATACTTTATTTTATTATTATTATTATTATTTTTTTGGTTCTTATAAACTTTTTTTGAATTTAATAAAAAAAAATTTAATTATCACGGGATTTTGTCAAATACACATCGTTGACGTTGATTTTAACTGTTTACTTATTTTACAGAAAATGAAATATCAAAAAATTAAATAAAAAAATAAGAATATTGCTCATTGACAATAATAATCAAAAAATTGTTGTCAACAAAATTTTTTTAATTTTTAATTTTTACGATCAAAAACTAACTTTTTACTTTTTAAAAATAATTTTTATTGAATGAATGTCTTAAATAAAATTAATTATTATTAAATTTAATTAATGATAAGTAAGTAATGATTCTTATATTTAGTTAAATTTAAAATTCTACAGGAGACCTTTTCGTATAAACATTAAAATATATCGTCTTTATATTTAATAATAACAAATATTAATTTAAAAGATATTATTTTTAATCAGTATTCTTTATTTTTAAAAATAATTTTCAAAAACACACCAAACCAAATATGCCATAATCAAAATATCTATGGTAAAATCTTTCGGCAAACCCAAATAATAAGTTGCACCACCCAACCCCACCAAACCTTTCTCTTCTTTGTACTCGACTTATATGAAAGGACTCTCAAATTTTGTCATTTCGCACGTCCATTATTGAATGCATGCTTTTACAAGGTCCCTTCCCTTCCCTTGGCTATGTAACATTGTCGGTTCCTCTAGTAATCATCAGTTCCTTCTGTGCCCAGATTCCGATTAAGTTCTCAAATTTAAATCGTACCTGAATGGTAATTTTACAGTCAATTAAATTGGCAAATGCCTATAATAACCTGGTTTTCATTCAAAATTCAGTTGCATATAAATTTACTATTAGTCCTTTAGATTCCTAGCAAGCAAAGGGTAAAAAGTGTTTACCAGATAATAAAAAGAGAACCCGTAAATATAATACACAGAAGAAAGAGGCATAATATAAATTAATTAAAATTCGAGATCCACGTGAATTCAATTCTGATCTCTGCATGATGATCATCAGCAACATCGACTTTTGCTGTACAAGACAACAATTTTCGAAACGCAAAACAACAAGGCTGAACACGAAACCTCTTTAGCTCCTGTAAGCATCAGACACTTTCTTTTAATTACAACACTTTTCTTGTTCCTAATTCTTGATGATCTTCTATTCTTCACTCTCTCTTTAACTCGGCCGAAGCATTTCTTGGTGATCTTTTCCTGGACGCTCTCTTTCTTTCTTGAAAACGTGTAGCTTCTTAGATATATTTGCCTGCATGAGATGCTGTCCACAACCTTAGGATGTTGATGGCTGCCCCGGCGCCCGTTTGAGCTCACCGACTGCACGAACTCCTTCTCGGATTCCGGCCACTTGTAGAGGTTCACGTAGGTTGCCCGGAAGGGGTCCCCGGCATCATTTATGCAGGTTGACGTGCAAGAGGTGGCCATGGAGATTCTTCAACTAATCAATATGGGTTTCTTCTTATTTAGTTGTACCGGAGATCAGTGTTTGGGATTTAAAGTATGTAAATGATGTGGAATGATATTTATTTGAATAAATGGTGGGTGTTTATAACGAAGAAGCTTGTCTTTTGGGTGGATGCATATATATGAATTTGATAGTAAATTGAATACTGTTTTTTGGCAGTCCTGATAATGACCTAGTGGCATTTGGTTTCATGCGCTTGTTATTATAGTTTGGTCCTTGCATGCGGAGGATAAAAGTAATTCAATCTTTAGTTCGGTCACACCCTTGATAATGACATATAATTAAAATGTAAGTCGGTTGTTTTACGTTAATTATACAAGAATATTGATTTCATTTCTATAGGGATTAATGTGAGAGTTAAAGCTAGTTATGAACATGATTATGATATGCAATCCAAGGCCGATTACTGTGGATTGTGCGGCTTTCACGTCTCGATAACATTAACTTAAGCTTTTGTAGCTGCTACTTCCATTTCATTTCAGGAAATCCACAGAAACTAAGATGAAGCTAGCTGCTTCTTTTTTTTTTTTTTTGTTGGCAGGAGTACTAAGGCTTTGGAACGAACCTATTCATTAACTTCATCATCTGCTAAGCAAAGATGCAGCCAGCGATGAGAAGCATGTAATTGCATTAATTTCTCGTAAACAAAATGAGCCTTTACATATGTAATACTTCACCCAATTTAAAGAAGTTTGCATGCTATATTTTTTGCAAGTTATTGGGAGAAAGTGACATCCACCACTGAAACGGGCTCCTCGCTCTATAAAACACCAACTCTCTTTGTTTTCGGACACCTTGGATTTGCACCACTTGATGTGACTGAACCACAACCTAATATTCTTTCTGAAAAGAGAAAACAAACAGATGTTAGACTCTTGAAGAGAATTTGAAGTCAAATTTGTCTCAGAGAAGTCAGATCAGATTGACTGAAATTGGGTTTGCTAGCTTTATTCAAATTGGACCACCGAGCTAGACCCAGTTCCAATTCCTATCTCGCTCCAGTCAGTATGTACATGCGAATGTTAAGTTGTTGCATTGGACTTGGTCGACGAAATCATTGAGGAAAGTTGAGGGTGAGATTGGATGACAACAATGGGTTTTTGGATTTGAAATTGGAAAAACTGTTGGTGGAAGAGCTTCTATTATATCAATCAGAGCCATGTAGACAAGAAAGATTAAGTTATTCTATTAAAAATAAATTTTATAAGTTTTTTATTATATTAATTAAAAATAAATTTTATTTTTAAAATTTTTTTTATATATTATTAATAAATAATTTATTTTTTTATTAATCAAATAATCATTATTATATTACCTGTACTAATATAATAAAATAGTTTAAGGCATAACTTTCTCTTGCAATTGATATTCTTAAAAATAAAACCAACTGGATTTGGCAATATATTCATTAATGCACAAATATGATCAGCTCTCGCAGCAAGCAAGCACCAGTTTCCTAACAGGCAAAGAACGCGACAACATGTGGCCTCACCAAGTGATGTGTAGCCTCGGGATTGTTGTGGTTACCCTGGGCAGTTAAATTTATAGATGTTTGCTCTGTTTTCAGGGAATGATTTCAAATATGGGTGGGTGAACCTGCTGGAAAAAGAAAAAGAAAAAGAAATGGAATTTCTTAATTTAATTAAAGTTTCATGAAATTTTTTTTTGAAAAAAAAAAAAAAAGTAATGGTGAGGAATTAAATGGAAACAGAAAAATTAGGTGAACAGTGAATCCCTTAATTATGTCATAGAGAAAGTTAGACGAGGACAGTTTCTTTCAGGTTCCTACAGTTAGCAACAACTTCTTGAAACAATGTATGTTGTTCTCTTTGGTATTGGAAGGGACTTTTCACTGCATTGGATGAGCTCTTGGCACAAGATTAGAAAGTACGTACACTATAAATTTTGTATAAATTAAATAACAGTAATACTATAAATTTAGATTTAAATATAAGATGTATGGACAATGATATAATACTACCACGTACAACATCATCGATTTCTTAAAAATTATATATTATATATATAAGTTAATTAAATATATATATATATTGTTTACAGATTAATTAAGATTAAAATTGTAATAAAAATAATAAGTTTGTGCGGCATAAATTAATTAAATATAATTTTTTTTATGTAATTTAATTAAGATTAAAATTGTAATAAAAATGGGCTGGGGAGGGTTTCTTAACACCTCCTTTTTTCTTCTCATCGAAATCATTTACCAAATAGTTGCCATGAGAAAGAAGATGGGGAAACAAGCACACTTAGAAAGAGAATTCATTGATTCTCTCCTAATTACTGGACCGAAGATGCAATAATTTTGCTTTATGGTCAAAGTCTCTAGTTCAAATCCAAGATGGTCCAGCTACACCAAGACAAAGAAAAAGAATACAAGAAACATCATACTCCTTCGTGCATGCTCCATTTGGGTCGAGGGATATATGGCTCAGTTGGTAGAGTTTTGCTCTTGCAATTGAGACATTGCAATCACCCGTTGGATGTCTAATTGTCCAATCATAAATAGATTTTAAGAGAAGTACGAAAGAGTACAATAATAAAATAATATTAATTTATTTATACAAACTTATTCATTCACGTTATTATTTTTTATTTTATTTATTTATTATTATTATTTTAAAAATATAATAAAAAATATGTGAGTCATGACGATAATATAATATTATTGTATAAATTAGTATGAATTAGAATTATTCATTCCAAGTAATTAAATAAATTTAATTACACGGTCGAATTACAAATTCATTTGTATTGAGGTGCATAAAATGTAACGATTTTTAAACCATAATTATTGTTAGATAAAAGTTTTAAATATTAAATTTTAAAAATAAATAAATAACTAAATAGAACAAAAAATTAATATTATCAAACAATTTTATTTTTTATTTTTAAAATTAAATAAAATTACACCAATATCAAATGAAGCTTAAAATTAAAAATTTTAAAATCCTTGGTCTTGGCCCTAAAACAGAAGTTTGAACGAGACTCAGCAACCCTTTGTTTTTACAGTAAGGCTTCGCTAAGTACGCTTGCATGATATGCATTCGGCACAGGGCATCGTGAGTGGAATCAAATTTCATCAAATGGGTATATTCTCTCGTCTTTTTCTGCCAAACAACTAAGATAATCTAAAGCAAGTCCAATAAAATTTTAAGGATAGGGACCATTGTTATGCTTGTACACACAGACACACTCTTTTATTTCAGACTGAAAGCTTACTCAATTATGCATTGTTTTAATGGTCATAATAATATTATGGACATAATTTCAAATTGATACTAGTTAACTAATTATACTTTATGATTATTGTACAATATATGGCGATTGAGTGTAGTAGTCACAAAACTTATCCAAAAAGGGTCACCTCTAGTTGGCTGCCACGTATATAAAGTGATAATTTGACCAACCACAATCCCAGAGCTTTTTCCAGGCAATCAACGTCACTTTGCTGACCTGGCGTGGTCCCATTGGCGAGCCCATGTGGAATCTGGTTTATTCTCAAACTACGGCTGCACATAAATACAAACCCTCCCCGTTAAGCTATTGAATCGTTCGCTCTTTATATTCGCTAGATCTCGTTTTGATTGGTCCTTTCAGGGAGAGAGAGAGATCATTGAGTGGCGGCCAAGAAGTTTTTCTCTCATACTTTTCTGGTAAGACCGAACGAACCCTAAACTCTCTTTTCATTTTCTTTCTTTTGCAGTTAATATTGCGGAGTAATTAGTTTCTCGTCGCTCGTTTTCTATCTGGCTGTTTAATTTTGATTTTCCAAGAGACTTTGGAAGGGAAAAAAAAAAGTAAATATAATTTTATGATTAAGTGTAATTCGACTGTGTGGCTTATTCGTGGAATTTAGTTGAATTTTTTAATATAATCTGTGAGCATCTATAATTCAATTATAGATTTTTTTTTAGTTTCTGTAATTTTTTCCGTGAATGAAAAGAGATGAGAGTTTAGATGTTAATGCGCTTGAGATTGTGTGATAGGAACTATGATTTTTGTTTAACTTCTTGTGGTTTCAGGTTGAAGTATACAGAGTTATTGGTTGTGATTCAGTCTGGATTTATTGTCACTAAATTTGAATGTCAATGGGGAAAGGAAGCCAAAACTATGGTAAAAGAGAAGACTTTGATGCGGGATCTTCAGATGAAGAAGCTTACCCTGCTTGGGCTAAAGATGTAAAAGAATGTGAAGATAAATATCAAGTAAATCGTGAAATTGGGCTGTCACTTGCTGAAGTTCAGAAAAGGCGAGAGATATATGGGTATAATGAATTAGAGAAACACGAGGGTACATCGCTTTTTCAGCTGATTTTAGAACAATTTAACGATACTTTAGTTAGGATTTTATTAGTTGCTGCGATTTTGTCGTTTGTGTTAGCTTGGTATGATGGGGAGGAAGGAGGGGAGATGGAGGTTACAGCATTTGTGGAGCCTTTGGTGATTTTCTTGATATTGATTGTAAATGCCATTGTGGGAATTTGGCAAGAAAGCAATGCTGAGAAAGCATTGGAGGCTCTGAAGGAAATTCAGTCAGAGCAGGCTACTGTTATTCGTGATGGGAAGAAGATATCGAGCTTGCCTGCAAAGGAACTTGTTCCTGGGGATATTGTGGAGTTGAGGGTTGGTGATAAGGTGCCAGCAGATATGAGGGTTTTGAGTTTGATTAGCTCAACTGTAAGGGTTGAGCAGGGTTCATTGACAGGAGAGAGCGAAGCAGTGAGCAAGACTGTTAAGGTTGTGCAGGAGAATTCAGATATTCAAGGGAAGAAATGTATGGTTTTTGCGGGAACTACTGTTGTGAATGGGAATTGTATTTGCTTGGTTATTCAGACGGGTATGAACACAGAGATAGGGAAGGTGCATTCACAGATTCATGAAGCCTCCCAGAGTGAGGAAGATACTCCATTGAAGAAGAAATTGAACGAGTTTGGAGAGGCTCTGACAATGATAATTGGAGTAATTTGTGCGTTGGTTTGGCTTATTAATGTGAAGTATTTTCTCACTTGGGAATACATTGATGGTTGGCCAAGAAACTTTAATTTCTCATTTGAGAAGTGCACGTATTATTTTGAGATTGCTGTGGCATTAGCTGTGGCTGCCATTCCAGAAGGTCTGCCAGCAGTTATTACAACTTGCTTGGCATTGGGCACTAGAAAGATGGCTCAAAAGAATGCACTTGTCAGGAAGTTGCCTAGTGTTGAGACTCTTGGTTGTACAACCGTGATCTGTTCTGATAAAACAGGCACCTTGACTACCAATCAGATGGCTGCGACAAAGCTTGTGGCTGTGGGTTCTAGAGCCGGCACTCTTCGATCTTTTGATATTGAAGGTACTACTTATAATCCTTCTGATGGAAGAATAGAAGGCTGGCCTGTAGGTCGAATGGATGTTAATCTTCAAACTATTGCTAAGATCGCTGCCGTTTGCAATGATGCTGGTGTTGAGCGGTCTGGCAGTCATTATGTGGCCAGTGGAATGCCTACTGAGGCAGCATTAAAGGTGAAAAAAAATTATTCCAAAATTGCATCCTTTTGTTATTGAAGTATATGTGTAATTAGTTATGCATGTGGTGCTTGTTATTCGCTTGAATACCCTAAACTTACATATGAAACAGGGGCAAAATAACCAGAACATATCCATACATAAAAAGCTGTTTCTTGTCTAAACTCTAGCTTCAAATGGCTATAACATCGAACTTTTGTTTTTGCACGTACACACTTCATTTATATATTACCTATCAAGTGCACACTTTTCTTCAAATCTGCTAATTTCTTGCCTTCCCAGTGTTCTGATTTGTTAATCATTTGAAGTTACTTCATAGAGGTGACACTGCAAGCAATCGATTGATATTGAAAGCATATGTTGTATGGTTGCTTATTTCAATGTTGTCTTTTTTTTTATAGGTGCTGGTTGAGAAAATGGGATTTCCTGAAGGAATTAATCAAGGTTCATCTTCAAGTAACAAGGATGTTTTACGTATGTTATATTATCTCTATATCATATTCTTTTTCTTATTAAATATTTTTTTGGTTATGTCGTAACTTGTTTCTTTCTTTTTCTTTATGTCATCTTAGGTTGTTGTCAACTATGGAATACATTGGACCAGCGGATTGCAACTCTTGAATTTGACCGTGATCGGAAATCCATGGGAGTTATTGTGAAATCCAGCTCAGGAAAAAAGTCCTTATTAGTAAAGGTTTGTTTGTTCTTTTTTCCTTTTATTGGTCTTTACTGGTTCAGCTGCCTGGAATTCTCTTTCAACTTTTCTTTTAACTTTCTAACTTTGCCCCTTTTTTTAACTAATACAAATGTGAACCATGGAAGTTTTATTAAGAAACTGCTAGTTTTTCTGTGTGGGCAGTGCTTTAATTACACTTTTAAAGCATATTTCTTCTTTGTTATTTCCTTTCTAAGATATTGGGTAGGATGTAATTTGTGCATTGATGTAATGACACTAAGATTGTAATTATTGATGACTTCCTATTTGAGCAGTATGAACTCTACCCTTGTCTGATCTTGTTTTCCTCGTAAATTTTGCTGACAATATACATTCAAAAACAGCGCAAAAGTTCGTTTGCAAAATATATGATGGTATAATTGTTCAATATTCAAGGGCAACCTTATGTTGACCTTTGTATTCATGTTGTGGGTCAGAAGGGAAATTATATGTTTCCCATTGGGAGGGATTGTGGAGATGGATGGCAAAACCGGGAATTTTGCCTTTACACTTATGCCTGATTGTTTCTTGGATTAACAGTCTAGTTTATATACTTCAGAGTTGTGTAGGTCCTCTTGTAATGTTTCATATATTTATCCTTTCTATCTGGTATTGTTAGACTCCCTTGTTAAAGTTAACTGGTCAACCTATTGGTGCCTTTGGGCCTTTTTACACACTCTCTTTCTCCTCTCTCCAATGAGAGCTGTTCAAATCTTACAGGGTGCAGTGGAAAATTTGTTGGAGAGAAGCTCCTTCATGCAGCTTCTTGATGGTTCTGTTGTAGAGTTGGATCAATATTCAAGGAAGTTTATTTTACAGAGTCTTCATGAAATGTCGACAAGTGCGCTACGTTGTCTGGGCTTTGCATACAAGGACAACCTTTCAGAGTTTGCAACATATAATGGTGATGAAGACCACCCAGCTCATGAGCTTTTACTCAATCCATCCAATTATTCGTCAATTGAAAGTAGACTCGTGTTTGTTGGCTTGGTGGGCCTAAGGGTATGATGGTCCTATATTCATTTCCTTTTCTGCTGCTCTGTTGTAAACATGCGTTGCTTTATTGATTTCCGTCTGTGAAAAAACCTTAACAAGTATTATCGCTATTAATTTCCATCCTAGGAAAACCTTAACAAGCATTATCTCCTCCTCTTTTTTTTTTTTTTTTTGAATCATAAAGGATCCTCCTCGCGAAGAGGTACGTCAAGCAATTGAGGACTGCAAAGCTGCTGGAATCCGTGTCATGGTCATTACTGGGGACAACAAAAATACAGCTGAAGCTATCTGTCGAGAGATTGGTGTGTTCGGATCTCATGAAAATATCAGTTCGAGAAGTTTAACTGGAAGAGAGTTTATGGATATCCGCAATAAGAAAAACTATCTAAGACAAGATGGAGGGCTCCTGTTCTCTAGGGCTGAACCAAGGCATAAACAAGAAATAGTGAGGTTGCTCAAAGAGGATGGTGAAGTTGTTGCAATGACTGGAGATGGAGTGAATGATGCACCTGCATTGAAGTTGGCTGACATAGGGATAGCAATGGGCATTGCAGGGACCGAGGTATTACCCTTAATTTCTACACTCAATTTATGTGCCTTGATTTACGTCAAGGGATACTTCGCGATGGAGCCCGTACAGTTAAATAAATGATTTATGCTTTTGTTTGAATTTTCTTATCATTGTGTTGTGTATGTTCTTTCGGTGCTTTTCTAAAATTTGAGTTAATTTGTTAATTTGTCACCATTAGTCATGTAAGATGCATCGAAGGATCCAATAACAAATTTTATTCTGCATATCTTTTTTGTACTTCATAGCGATTACTTATTTTCTTGGAGATTGTAAATCTAATGCTTCCTAGTCCAATAATCTTTGTTACTTTTTTTCCCCTCTTCTCCTACAACCAATAAGTAAAACCCTGCCCTCATTGCAGCTGACTAGACTACTTTGGTAACATTTCCACTCTCTTTTCAGGTTGCCAAGGAAGCCTCTGATATGGTGTTAGCAGATGATAATTTCAGCACTATAGTAGCTGCTATTGGTGAAGGCAGATCCATCTACAACAACATGAAGGCTTTTATCAGGTCTAGTTTTCCCCATTTAGTCAAATTATTTTTTATTGTGGTTTAATGACATAATTGGAGATCTTTGTATCCTGTAGAGCTATAGTTTCATTGCTTGCTATCATATCTTCTTATTTGTCTTTGGGGTTTCCTTTTTTTCTCTTTTTCTCAAAGTTGCAGAGTCACTATATGACAGATTTGACCCATGGACAACTCAGTAATAAAGACCCGTGAATTCTCTTAAGAAACCCTATGATTAGTGAAATTTGCACTTTCATTGTCTGTGTGTCACCTTACACCTGATTGAGCTTCTGATCAATGTTACACAACCTCAATACCTTACGGACAAAACTTATGACTTGATAGAATCTTGTCTAAGCTATAATCTTTTTTTCTTGTTGGTTAAATGTTCTGTTTTTCCTTTTCCTCTAATCTCTTCCAAACTTTGCTGCAGGTATATGATCTCCTCAAATATCGGCGAGGTTGCCTCTATATTTTTGACAGCTGCATTGGGTATTCCGGAAGGCATGATTCCTGTTCAACTTCTTTGGGTTAATCTTGTTACTGATGGCCCCCCTGCGACAGCCTTGGGATTCAACCCTCCAGATAATGGTATAATGAAGAAGCCCCCAAGAAGAAGTGATGATGCGTTGATTACTCCCTGGATTTTGTTCCGATATCTGGTATAAACCACATTATATTTCCCACAAGTGAAACACAAATTTTCAAATACCTAGTAGCTAACTTAAATTTGAACCTTGATGCAGGTGATTGGACTTTACGTTGGAGTAGCAACGGTTGGGGTATTTATCATATGGTATACACATGACACATTCATGGGCATTGACCTGAGTGGAGATGGCCATAGTCTTGTCACCTACAATCAACTTGCTAACTGGGGTCAGTGTCATTCTTGGGAACAATTTTCAGTGTCAGCCTTTACAGCCGGCAGTCAAGTGTTCAATTTTGACAAGGATCCATGCGAGTATTTCCACTCTGGGAAAATCAAGGCTACAACTCTCTCCCTCTCTGTATTGGTTGCCATTGAGATGTTCAATTCTCTTAATGCCCTCTCTGAGGACTCAAGTCTGTTAACAATGCCCCCATGGGTCAACCCATGGCTACTTTTGGCCATGTCTGTCTCATTTGGCTTGCACTTTTTGATCCTTTATGTGCCATTCCTTGCTCAAGTATTTGGAATAGTTCCTCTTAGTCTGAACGAATGGCTTTTGGTCTTGGCCGTTGCTTTGCCAGTGATTCTAATTGATGAGATTCTCAAGTTCATTGGCAGGTGTACAAGCGGGTTGCGGTATTCTTATGGACGGCCCAAGCTGAAGGAGGAGTGAGCACTCCCCCAATAAAGAGAATACTGATTTCGGGAATTCCGTAATCAATTCTTGGATTTGAAGTGAATTTAACTCTTGGTCCCCATATTTAACCCTCATCCTTTTAAATTGGCAGAGAGGTTATTTGGACCCGAAATTGGATTAGATTGATTAAACAGAATTTGTTATATAAGATTAATGGTTCTTTTAATTCTTTCAAAGTGTTTTCAAATCATATAATTATGTTTGTAGCTGTAGGACATTGAGTTTCAAGTTTAGTGCTTAATTGGGCTCAAAAAAGGATAAATAGGAGTGATAGCATATACAATTCTGTTGATTTGGTTGGTGAAAACAAACATATTTATTTTGTAAGTGTTTGATTCATCTCTCGATTTTGAGACTTGAAGTTGAACAAATTGTCAACACAGTTTCCTAGCCCGGGGGATTGCAGCAGAATTTATTTACCCATCGCTTAACTAAGATTTGCATTTTTCCAATAGATCTTCAGGCCGTCATTGTTTTGGACTGTCAAATATAAAGCACTAGCTTATCCCTCGAAGGTCTGATAGACCTGACAAAGCTAAACTAATTGTTCTTCACTGTATTTTGTAGCGTTTTCCCATCCATTTCTCACAAAATTTAATATGAATGGGATCATTCTAACACCTGATCACTAAGTTGGCACAATCAAAATCATGAACCAAGTAAAGCTTCAGATTTAAATCTATCATCCACTATTTCCAGATTCATAGACACTGTTAAGAAAATTACAAATAATTGTTAACAAATTGAACCCAAATTTTCATATAATTTGCAATTTGGATAATCAATTACACTCCCAAGAAAAACAAACACTAACCCTAACACTAAAAACACCACAACCACAGCTTCTTTGACAACAAGACTTCTCTCTTCACAAACTACTTGACAAATAAGTATACAAATAGCTCAACCCTCAAGACCGTAGAGAGTCCTTCCTGCCCTGCCTCTTCAGCGCAAACACAACGTCCATTGCTGTTATTGTCTTCCTTTTCCTTGCGTGTTCGGTGTATGTGGTGGCGTCACGTATCACATTCTCCAAGAAGATCTTCAGAACCCTACGTGTTTCCTCGTAAATTAAGCCACTGATATGCTTGACTCCGTCCCTATGAGCCAAACGCCGAATTGCAGGCTTTATAATTCCCCGAATGTTATGACGAAGAACCTTGCAGAGTGACGATTTGCACCTCCCTTTTCCAAACACTTGCCTCCCTTTCCACGGCCCGACATTTTTCTATAGCAAAGAAATTTAGATTAAACAGAAATTCAACTCAGAATACAATCAGACTAAAATCAGCACAAAAGTTACCTGAACACGAGAGCTTTATCAGAGAATTGAAAAATAGCAACAATGATTTGAGTGATTTTCTTTGATTGTACGGGGTGAAATGGCAAGGATTATCTGTAGAGAAATTTCGGAACGGAGTTTTGTGGGGCTCAATTCTGGCTGCGGTATTAAGAATGAGTTAGAGCCATCGATGAGCATGAAATGAACGGTGAGATTGTGGGTTTAAGTTTTTTTCCGTTGTGCGGGATTACTTGGCGCCTGTTGAATGAATTGTGGAGCTCGTCTCCGACGATCTGATGACTGCTCGGGATAATCAAATTTAAATTATTTTTAACTAATTTTAATCTAATCGGAGTATATTGTGGGACAAATTGGACATCACAAGAGTTATCCCACCATCCTTGGCCTCTCTAAACTTTTGTCCCACGTACCAAATAAGATGTTATAGTATCAAAATTTTCACTGGCATGTATGAAACTGTGGTTCTTGCACTTAATTTATTCATACTCACAAAAATACACTCCAAAAGTTGTATTAAAAACATAATATAAGTCACAATAAAGACCTTAAAAAAATTATAAAAATAATTATAGAAATAATTATTCATCAAATATCTAAATTACATTGAACAAATTTAAGAATATCGTAAGATTTATTGTAAATTATATTATTATTATTATTATTCTACACTTTAAATATCTTTGCTCGTATGGATAATTTGTATTTTTATTAAATATTAGAGAAGATATTTTTCTCTCTTAAAATTATTATAAAATATTAAATTTAAAAGTAACAAAGTGACGATCACTAATACCTAAAGGTAATTGATTAATACTTAATTTGTTTATTTGAATAAAATTATATTGTGTCACTTCAACAAGCTCGTATGTAATTTTTTTTGTTTATATAACATTCATCACGAAGATATGTAGCTCGTGATTAAAGCATAAACAATTTGTCACCTAATTACACATATTTTTTGGTGCATAATTTTATCATTCTAACTATATTTAGAACATTATTTATTTGAATTGTATAGTTTATATTTATTACTAATATATATATATATTTTTGTAAAAAAGAAAAATTCACATGCCCAAGTTCCATCCTTACAAATTCCTTGACTAATTGCTTTAAGATCAACTAACTAAACTATCTGGCTAAAAGATAATTAACAAAACAAAATTTATAGTATTTACTTACAAAAATGTTTAATACAAATAAAATTTATTTCTTAGTAAAAATAAATTCAATCTAAATGTCTAATTTGAATGATGTATTTGTTTTTTTTTTATTAACATCTAAATATAATTGTTATGCTGTTTTCTTTTTTAAGAATAAAAAAAACTAGTATTTTTATTTCTCTATCTTATGAGAAAAAAAATCAAAAGTTAAATAAATATTAAATACTTTAAAGATATAAATAAAATCAATGTATTACCCTTATGCATTCACAAAAAATTATATTAATAATTGATAATGTTGTATAAAAATATTTTATTTTTTTTTAAAAAAATAAGACAATACATATAAATGGTACATTCAATTGAAAATTATTAAATTTTAGTAAGTGAATTGGGTAACAGAGAATTTGCCAAATAAATAAATAAATAAATATTTAAAAATTAAGAAAATTGATAAATTTTATGAGTTACGACTTGAATATTTAAGTTGAAATTAGGGTGCAAGTAAGTTCAATGTCAATCAAAACGGCGTTAAAGTTCTACCGCTTGGATTAAACGGTGTCGTTCTGAATTTTCTTTATTGTTTCCTCCCGTTTCGTGCTGGACAAGACTTCGCTGCTTAAACCCTACCAAACCCCTGTCACAGACGCAAGTCCTCCTTCTGTCTATCTCTAAACATGGGGTTCTTCGACCTTAACATTCCCTATCTCGAATCTCCGCCGTCGGATACCGCAACTCACAAAGCCACGCGTCTGAAAATCGTGGTCAAGGCGATGGAGCTAGGCTACAGCGGAGTCGCCTACAACCGTACGATCAAGGGCGTGATGTCAGATCGTGATCGTTGCTCGATTTCTCTCCTAACTCTCTCCGGTCTATTGAAGGTCGCTCCTTCTCTCTCCTCATCCGTCAACTTCCACCGTGACCTTCTAGGAGTGCCCCGTGCTTCTCCCTTTCGTCAGTACACCCGCCTCACCGTTTGCGCCGACACCATCGCTCAGTGTCAGGTGTTAAACTCTGGAAATCCCGTTTTGAAGAGCTACGATTTGGTCGCTATAAGGCCGTTAAATCAGAGCGCTTTTGATTACGCGTGTGAAAAAGCGGAGGTCTGTAATTTTTTAAAAATATTTTTTTGGTTTTATTATTTAATTTTAGTAAGTATTTTTATATTTCTTTCATCCAAATTATCGTAGGTGGATATGATTTGCATTGACTTCGCAGAGAAGTTGCCATTCAGATTGAAGCTACCCATGGTTAAAGCCGCTATTGAGGTGTTGCTTTTAACTTAATTTAGTTTCCGTTTTTGGTCTGTGCGTCTGCATTTAGTGAATGGTTTCTCTTGTTTTTGATACACAGCGCGGAGTTTATTTTGAAATAACTTACTCGAATCTTCTCCTCAACGTTCAATTAAGAAGGCAATTGATATCCAACTCCAAGGTGAGAATTTTATTTTCACCATTCAATTTTAAACAAAAGCCTCAGTATTGCAGTATTATCCTGAAAAATAAAAAACAAAGTTGAGCATTCGGCATTTTATTCATCTCTTAAGTAAAATGGATGAAAATTTGATTAGCATAGTTTCTTTATCATCCTTGTGTAGCCGATTGATTTATGTTGGAGTATGGAATTACTGCTGTTAACCTGTTATATGAAATTTAGATGTGGATTCAATTGAGAAATCTCAAATTTTTGAAGCTCTTATGTTCTTGTAAAAATGCTTTAATGTTGGTGTGAATAACACATTTCTGCACCATACGGTAGTTCATGGTTATTTGTTACTGCTGATAACTACACTGTGCAATAAAAATATATCGTAAAGAAGTATGGTAATGACAATCAGAAGCACAAATACTTCTAGTTCATTTACAGTATAAATATCTATATGAACAGTTTGTTGTCACCTAGAGGTTTGAGTCTCCAACCAGATGCTATTTAACACTCATCAATTTTGACATTTGCAATAAGATATTTATCACAATCAGATTTTCGTTCGAGACTTTCTTTCGTATGCCGGCATCTTCATTTGATTGTCCTTTTGATGCTGCATTTAGATATTATTTTTTTTTCAAGGTTTCTGGAAGTTCATAAGAATGTCTGTTGCTTTGTTCTTAGATATTTCAAATAGTTGTCATCTGACATAAAGTTAGTATTCATACTTGTCGAGATGGATGTCGGTAGATGTATATATCAACTTATCATCTAAGTTCTACGTTGTCCAGTTACTGGTGGATTGGACTCGAGGAAAGAATCTCATTTTCTCAAGTGGTGCCCCTTCTGTCAATGAACTCAGAGGGCCTTATGACATTGCAAATTTATCATCTTTGCTTGGGCTCTCTATGGAACGAGCTAAAGCAGCAATTTCCAAAAATTGTAGGTATGACAAACTTGCAAAGTTCCTGGCCTTCGTGAGACATATTTAACTGCTCTTATATTTGGATGTCCATTTTGTCATGTCTTGCAGGACTCTTATAAGTAATGCTTTAAGGAAAAAACACTTTCACAAGGAGGCCATCAGAGTTGAAGCAATATCATCTCGTGAAAGATGTGACTCCAATGACCTTTGGTCTGGTGACTGGCTTAAATGGGATCCTATCTCTAGTGGTGAAGGTGATTTGCAACTGGATGATATGGCAAAGTCTTTCACTGCCTCCAGTAAAATATCCAAAACTGTCAAAACCATTGATTTTGCTTCTGTTATGGGCAGCATGCCATCATGTGGCTTTCAAGTGAAGGATTTGATTTCTGGAACTCAGGCTGTGTCCCAGTTACAGGATAGTGGTAGGCATGTTTTATCTGCGGCCAAGACAATAAAGGTATCGGTTGCAACTAATGAAGTGTCTGAAAATTCAAGCAGGCTTGACAGTCGTTGTGAAACTGATCAGCCTTCATTAGTTAATGCTCGATCAAGCAATCTATCATCTGGCTGTGAAAATGATCAGGAGTTAGATTTACCACGTGATCTCATAGAAACTATTACTAATACCGAGAATATGGGACCTCATCCAACCATCACCAACGAGGAAATGAAGAATCTGGATGTGGTGGATAAAAAATTTACAAAAAACAAAGCAGATATGGATGATCAGAATTCACAGAATTGTGTCTCGTGTTGTGAAGTTGATCTTGTATTATCACAAGAAATCATAAAATGTCAGGCCTGGACTACGGATAGTGAGTTGGGTGCGCCTTGTAATGCAGGTGCAAAGTTAGAAGGTGGCACTCCATATCATGTGTTTGATTTTCATGCTTGTCGGAATGAAGAATCTAAGAGTTTTAAGAGTTCTGATGCAGACTTAGGAGCTGAAGATGATACGATGGGTGAAGCTGGAATGGAGATAGATGTAAAGGATCAAGAAGATACGTCTGTGGCCTTGGATAATGTGTCCTTACAAAAAGGTGTTACTGAAGGAGAACATTACGGGGAACCTGTAGAAGTTGTATCTGATCAAAATCCACTTCAGGTCCTTCAGGGGTCTCATGAAGAGATGGATAATAAAGATGGCACTTCAGTTGCAAATCAGGAGACAAAAGTGGCAATGGAAGAACAAAGGGATGGTGATCGACTGAGTGAACCTGCAAATGGTAGACTTCTAGAAGATAAGATATCAATTCAGGGGTCATGTATTGAGATGATAAATAAAGACGACTCTTCAGTTGAAAATCACGGAATCGCTGAGGAGGTCACAGTGGAAGAGCAGAGGCATGGAGAACAACTTGGGGAACTGGGAGAAAGAGTCATGGCCGAACAAATTCTGTTTCTGGATTATCCTGATGCAAATCAAGATGTCCCAGAGGATGTGAAAATGGAAGAGCAAATTCATGGAGAAGCTGATGGTGAAATTAATCATCCAGCATTGGTTGAATGTGTATCAGGTACCAGTTAAGTTTTGATTGATAGAGTTAAAATTAACAATCTTGAACTTGAATACTTTTTGATTAATATTCCTGACTGGGATGACATGTACACGTCTTTTCTCAATTAATTATTTTCTTATTGATTGTCTCTTTGATTCTTGGTGAAATGTAAGCTGTCTAGCATTTTGAATAGATAGAATCTTGCTCACTTCAGCTATGAGTTTCACTAACTTCAGCTACTCTGGTCTGCTTGAAGTTACTTATTTATCAATAACTTTTTTTTTTTGAATGAAGGGAAAGTCAAAGCAAAGTCAACACAAGTCAAAACAAAGCCAAGGATGCCTTGTCGAGCGCTTTTATTTCCTCTAAAGCGTTTGTTGAACCCTTTATCTTTCAAGAAAAAAGCTCGCAAGTTTAAACGTGAGATCAAGAAGATGTAAGAATCTTTTCCTAAATTAGGAATTTTGACCGGCATATGTAAATTAGTTGAGTGTAATTTATAACTAGTTTTCCTAATTGTACAAGTGGGTACCTTTAACATTGAAGGGTATGGAATTATGATCTTCGACTCAATTCCCATGGTTGAGAGCAATATGAAATTATGAGTTTTGCTAACATTCTGCCTTTTGATCTGGAAGCAGCATCTGTTGGTCTAAGTTACAAAATTCAACTTGTTGAGGATTTATTAAAATCAATAAGTCTACATGATTGAATAAATGCCATGATTTCAGTTCTTTGCAGTTCTTTTTTCATCTCCTCAATCTTTTCCCTTTCTGTTAAAAGGGTCTTGGTGAGGTGGATGGTCTTGCTGATCAAGATCCGGTTAAGGATTAACTGGTTTGATTGTCAATATTGAGCGAGTGTGAATGGTCAGCTGTTAGGCAGTGTTCTAATTCGAAGGGTTTAGTCATGTCATTTGAAAGGACTAGAAAAAGCTACCTACATAGTGTCATTGATGATGGTTATTTTTTACTTGTGGAAACTTTTTATCATTATGTTACAAGATTTGCATAGGATGTTCTTCGCCATAAGCCAAGTTTCTGGATTTTGAGAGAAAAAATAAAGAAGGATTGGGAGAATAAATTTCCCAATAGAAAATAAGATCTCAATCACTGGTTAGTGCCCCGGTGGCTGAATCCGGGAAACCAACGGGCTGAAATGGGAGATTTAGAAGAGGTATGTGCGTTTGCTCTTCAAGTAAGCATCTTGGTTAGTTCTATTACTATAGAACTTAAATATGACTCTACAAAATACAGCTGCTGATGTGTTGCCACTGCATATTTTAAGTTTGAGGAAAAAAAAAAATTCTGTTGTTTTTCTGCAAGTGATTTTATCATGTTGGCCACAAATCGTATCTTGATGCTTTTTTTGGCTTGATGAGCCAACCCCACCGACCTACTTGACCAACTGGCTTCTCCAAACTCGTAGAGGTGAGGGGGGGGAGTTGCTTAGGGATCCGGCTCCTTGTCTTTTCAATCGTCTTACTAAAGAATCTTTCTTGTAAGAATAAACCTATGATATTGAGTTAGCACATTAAAGTGTTTAAAGGTACTAAAATCCAAATGAAGATCTGCTGAAAACTTGATGAAACCCTTGGTAATGGCTACGAGCAGTGCAGGAGATACAGTACAGTATGAAGTTCCGAAGCTTTTGGCAGACCTCCCTAGGCATAGCTCCCAGTTCCTGAAACCTATAAACAATCTACTTATTACATGTGCGCTAACACGAAGTAAAAATCACATGGGACCTTATAATAATAGTGATAATAATATCTCTTGTAGCGGACAAGGAGGGAGGCAGATGATGGCCGTCCTTCCCACCTCTACGGTTGCCTAGCCTTTAACTAAAGGTTTAAAAGAAATCCATTTATGTTCTTGTAGTTAGTGTTATTACTAAAAAGCTTTATTCATCATGATTAAGTAACATGAGCGGCCATATGATTAACATCAATAAGTGATTTATCTTCTTTGGGGCTTTGCTTTCTTGGAACGCAAGTAATAGGTGGGGTTTTGTAAAAGCCAAAGAACATATTGCACAAAATTTTTAAACCAAAAAAAAAAAAACTTTAACAAGAATTATTTATAGAAAATTTACCAATGACACATAGCACAAGAAATATCTTTTACAAGGATACCTAGTGCATGAAAATCTCGAGAGCACCCTATGGGCAATAGTTTTAACGTAGTCGTGGGCAATGGCATGAGAAGAGAAGTCAAAAGGAAGCTTGGCAATGTGCAAGCAAAAACTGCTACAAAAACGTGTAAAAAAAAAAAAGAAAAACTGGCATCCACCAGAATTTGTCCATACTATGGCGGATGCAGTGATTATTAGAGTGAAAATGAATATTCATTTTGATATTTTTGCCCCTTTGTTGGCCTTACGGCTGGTGCGTTCTACACCACTGTAAGTTTTCCGTTTAAAAAGTGAGAAATTCATCTGCCTGCTCGTAAACCGATTCTGTGAATCAATGACTCTGGGACACGCATGATAAATGGAGTACAGTACAATTAGAAGACTCTGTTTTGATTGTTGAATGAATAAACAAAACTTTGGTCTTGGTAAAAAGGCAACTTCCTCTTAGCTTTTCAGGGAGTTTGCTATGTTAAGATAGGGATTTTCCTGGAGATTTTTAATAAAATAATAATTGAACCAAAGAGTTTAGGTTAAAAAAGGCCTCGCAATTCATACTAACAATGCAAACTGTATATACATGATCTAGTTTAAATAGAATAGAATTATAATTAATAATAAGAAACAAGCACCCTAAAATTAGCACACTATCACGCTAAATAGTTCCACGGACATATGACACCCTTTCGAGATTAACTGATAATTAAGGAAAAAAATTTCCTGATGAAATTGAATCTAGATATTTGATCCAATTTTCATTGTCTTCATCATCTTCCTCCCCCAGGACATTGTTCCACTGGATTTGAGCTTGAGGATTCTTCTCAATCTCTTCATTTCTTGCAAAACGCCCTCTTATGCGTGGCCTGCTGTCTGCCAATGTTTTCCTACATGCATACTGTGTTTAAAGAGAAAAAAAAAAAATCACATTCCAAATTCTTTCGGGGGAAAAAAGCTACAATATTATTCCTTAATGCATAGACTTTTGAATTGTTTAATTATTAGCTTCGCCGCACACGCACTCTGCTTTTCTGCGGCTAATAAAGCAGCTGCTAATTAGACAAAACCGAAGATCCAATACATGAAACCATTTACAAATAACTTTACTGCTTCCATTTTGATATTAAGGTTTGCCTTCGGTTAACATGAGCTGACATTGTAGTGGCTATCACTTCAACTACATTGAATGATCTCGTAGAACCAGTAAATGTTTGACGATTTATATATGACTTCGGATTTCATGTTCCCTATGTCTTATCATTTTAGTGGGCTATGGCTTGTAATCGCAAGCACAAAGTTGGATTTGACAGGCGTAATAAAAGCTGCAGGACCTGCGCAGAGAAGCCGCAATAATAGGTATGCAGTATTGCTTTTGTTCCAAAACACTTCCCATCAACGAGTCTTCTAGTTATTGTCTTTATTATGCTTGAAAATGAATACCACTAGCTAATCATATAATTATTAACTTGCATACCTTTTCAACTATAACGTGTGGTTAGCATATATGCAAATGTAATTAATTAAGTGCTGGTATGAAAATTAGCACCTTAATTTTCTTGCTGAAGTTCCTCTGAGTTCTCTTGGTTCTATACCTCTCAATCCTCTCCTTCTTCTCCTCTGGGCTATATCGACTAGCTCTGTTCATCTCTTCAATGATCATGCTACTCTCACTAGCCAAGGGGCTCCATGACCTGTGAGCATATTGCCCCATGTTGATTCTCTGCACCCACCAAAATAAACAAATTACAACACTGCAGCTAACATGAACGTGTATCGATACAAAATTGTTATAATTGACACCGTGGATTACCTTATAACACATACACATGACAAAATATGACAGTATATGATCATATGGCGTGCGAAATTATGAAATATAAGATTAACAAAGGAAAAGAATTTGGCTGTATATATAACGTATGAAAAACTTTTCGCATGTATAATACATTCTTATTCTATTTAAGATTCTTGATTCTCAAAAAATATTTCTGTAGCCTGTGCCCTTGGTCATTTGCATACGAACTGGTTAAGATAGTACAAAGACTTCAAAGAGAAATGAATGCGTTAGCTAGCACTTAAAGCTATTTTATGTAAAGCTTACATGCAAATCACTAGCACTGCAAACCCTTCTCACAGGACTGGTCTCCATGTCCTGACACTCATTGTTAGCTGACATAAAACAAGATTGAACTCCGTTATTATTCCCCCGAAGAGAGTGACTGCTAATGCTCCTCTGCATCAAACCCGGTCGCTGACTCGTCGTGTAACTAGGAGAACCATAGCTGCTACAGCCACTAGTGCTACTGCTGTGACTGTGAGCATTAATGATCAATGATGAGTCGAGCTGATCAGGAGCGAATAAATGGGGAGGCGGCAACGGGGCTGAGAAGGGGAAATGTGAAGGTAAGACGTCGTCGTACGACGTCGAGTAGCAGGAGTGTGGGTATGGATACATCGCGAAAGGCGCGTGCAGAGGAGGATGAGGAGGAGGAGAGTTTTCTGAGTTGAGTGAGAAGTTGTGCTTATGGAGGAAGCGTCGTCCGTATTTATGCGCCCAACTGACGGGTAAGAACAGGGGGAGGGGGAAACAGTAGTGATAGCAAAAGGGTATAGGTGCTGACGTGGAGGATGACGTCACCGATCACGTAAAAAGGGCGTTGACTCGTATCATTTCATGTCGGAATCGACCACCGGCCGTCTCCACTTTGCCTTTATTTTTTTTTTTTAAACTAATAAAATTATTTCAGTGACTGAATATACAAATAAAATATTAAGCATATTAAGCATTTAATTTCCACCAAGGTTTCTCACAAAGACAAAGTATTCAAAATTATGATCGAAGACTTGTGGCAGAACCACTAATTAAGATCAACTCATGTATTATGAAATAAATAATAATAATAATAATAATTGCTTGTAAAGGGAATTAGTAAGCAATCACATTTTTGCATACAGAATTCTAATACAAGAATGAGGGGGAGGATGATTTCATTTTCTATGATTCGAGCCGAGTGCGTGGTTTATATTTTATAACACAACTAAAAGTACATATTGCATTGGATTTGGATCATTTTTGCTATTTTTTCTTTAATTTTTAATTAAATAATGATACATGACATATGACAGTTAATAATGAATAGTTTAAATTATATATTAACAAAATTTATAAATTAATTTTATATTTTATAATATAAATTAAAAAATTAATATACAATATAAATTATTTATTATTAAGTATAACAAGTATTATTGTGTAATTAAAAGTTAAAAAGTAAAATAAATAGGAGATTTAAATCCTAATGCATTATGTATGTTTACAAAATTTGAAATTCAAAACAATAAGAGTTGTATCACAAACAAATTTCATGTTTTAAGCTTCTTCTTCGCTTCTACAATATACTCGATCTGATTCCTCACATTATTAGCATGAGACTTCGGTTGAACATTTTGACTTCCTCTGGTCCACCCCCGCAATCCTGGGGCAATTCCTGCACATGAAGGTTTTTTCTATTAGAGGTTGAATCGAGCTGTAGCCAATGGCCGGGTTAGTAAGTTTGCAAGTTAAGAAATGTAACATGAAATTTTTGCTACATAACCTGAACTCGTACGAAATTGAAGTCTATTTCTATGTGTACTGTACGAGCATCAAATGCAAGATTAGACAAGAGATGAGTGACACCAATATTATGACACCAAAGCATAGGACAACTTGGTCAAGGCAATTTGTAGATTGTAGATAAAAGACTGATCAATTCCAAAAAGACTGATGGGTAAAAGATCGTGGTAAAGCATGAATCCATTGCAATTCTGCTGCACATTAGTAAAAGGCTAAAAGAGAAGAGAAGGATAGCTTAGCAAGAAACGTAGGTCATAAAGACTGATACCATGTAGAATTCTAACACAAGTATAAGCAGAAGGATACCTTCATTTTCCTTGATTCGGACTAACTACATTTTATGTATTTTATAATACAATTAAGAGTAACAGACTGCATAAAAGCTATGACAGTCGTATGACAATTGTAGCTCTACAAATTTCAGGTTTTAGCTGCTCCTTCACTTCTGCATAACATTCGACCCGATGACACGGGTATTATACAACTTAACTTATTTCAATATTATACAACATTCATCAATTTGTAGTTTTATTGATATGTAAATAACATTCCTTGTGTATTATTCTTCCCTCTAAATATGAACTCAATTATTTATATTCCTCAATTTAAGGAAATGGCTGATCGGTCCCTAACTTATTTATCCGCGTCTAGAGTCTAAAGCAAGAAAAGATTCATAGAGTGGTCATAAGTTAAATAATCATGTTCCTTTTCTTTTTAAATGCGATTTCGAGTTATAAAAAAAATTGTATGCGAAAAAGGATTTTAAAACGATATGTTTCTGAAAGCATTTCCAGTGCGTTTCAGATTTCTAAATGATCATTTATCACTATTTATTAAAAGCACTGATGATCATTAGTTAATATATAATGGACAATGTGGCAACTAATGTGAATGTTATGGGAAAGTTCCACTAGGTGTCGTTGCTAGAGTTTCTCGGAGAAATTTCACCTTTTTCGACAAGGCCTGCCACGAGAAAATATTTTACAATTTGGTAATTCAATCATTTTGCAAACCAATGGACAAGTTCGCACTATCAAATTCGGTCAAATAATGAAGAAAGGCAAGAGGTATAGCAACTTTTCATCGTGGTCCTATGAATTTTTCCCCTTGAGTTATGGCTTAAAAATTTCCCCAAAAAAATCATACCCAACTTGAACTTGACAACAGAAAAGAAGATAAAGACCCACCACTTGTATACATGCTCAGTTCCACAGCCGAGTTGAGAGAACCATTGAAAATAGTTTTTAACACAAGCCCATGTGAGGAGCATAATAGTATCAATCATTTTATTGTAGGTTAGGGATGATTATTTTTACGATCAACAGACAAATATACATAAATAATTATAGACACAATCATCATTAGAATGATATAATATAAGATAATACAAAAAATATTCGAGTTAGGACAGATTTTGAAGTTGGATTTTGACTCATCAACATATTTAATCATTACTAGTACGACATACTATCCTACTTCTACTAGTTTCCTATTTAGGATTCCCCATAATCCAAACACAATAAACATAGTCTCAATTTGTTCTGCTCGCTGCTCAATAAAATACAAAAAGAGAGAAGAAAGAAAAGAAAAGCTTTGTTGAAATTATAAGTTGTTAAAAAGCTCTTGAAGTCTAGTTGGGAAATGGGTATCTAACTAGCAAGTCAAATAGCATAGTTCGTTCTGTAAATGTTGGTTAAGAAAAATAATTAATCCAAATGAATTGGTTTCAAGATTTTTCTATGCTTGGACTTTCAATTCTGTCATCCATGCATCTCGTCATGCAATGAACACCACATAAATACAGTCTGACCCTTGGCTTTGTGCGTACAGAAATTCTGACTCGAAAACCTACACAAGGCCATGGAATTGATTGACTTCAAATTTTCTCTGATAATTTAAAGTTTGAAAGTCATTTTCTGAAAATATATGAATCAACAAGAGAAGGAGGGAAACCTCAACAGCATCATTGAGAGTAGGACCCTTAGAATCATCTATATCATTTCAAAAAGGAGTATTTTTCTCACTGATTGACCAAACGAAATTGATAGCCATGAAGACTTTGAAGCACAATGTAACTAAGAGGATTCGACTTTTCGATCTTTGATTGGTGAATAACCAGGTCCAAGTCGAAGCAAGGCAATGGGGAACGAAATGTTTGTATATATAGTTGTAATTGAGCAACAGAGACGTCCACATTCTTAGTTACTCAATAGAAGCTTTCGGGCCATAGTATTTGCAAATCGTACCTACGTAATGTTAACAGTGATCTCTTCTATCAACTTGTTGCACCTTGTCTCCGAGGCACTTGATTTTCTTCCAGTTATATAATTACTTGTTTTAATAAGAGCAATACATGTTTACAGACGGTTTGCATATTTACACCTAGATTTACGTGTGAGAAAAACCAACTTAAAAATTTTTAAGCTAATAGTTCTAATACTATACTTTGACAAATAAAGATGAGTTGATCATAAGTGAGCAAACATTACATTAATTAATTTGATCATATCAGCGTCATAGGGTTGTTTTTTTTTTTCCCACATCAAATTAAGTAATAATTTCACTTAATTAGTGTTAAGATCTTTTTCTTGTTTCTTTTTTTTTTTTAATTCAATTTTTCCATTAAATATTAGCACTAAAAGTTATATATTCCTTTATAATCTAATAAAAGGAAGAGTTTTTGAGTAAAATTTCCTTTTTTATTGGTTTACCTTTTGTTTACTTTGTTATTCTTTTCATTCTATTCTTCTTCTTTAACATCTGAGTGGAAGAAAGTAAAAGGTATTTTGATTATTAAAATTCTTCTAGAGTATGCAGAATAATGCATGCCTATATATCCTACACAATGTAATGATGATCTCTTTCTTCCTGTAAGGAAGAACATGGAAAATTTTGAAGGTGGGGTTTCTTCCAGTTGAAAAAAAGGTGATCTAATGACAATAAAGATAATGAAATTGGCTGTGACCCAACACCCAGTATAGGCTTGTGGCCTTGTCAAATGGGGTCAAGAAAGCACAAACAGTTTTCCCCACTAGATCGAATAAGTGATTCTGTGACAAATATGGTTGATGCGCTATCAACCTCAAGCTATGAGCTATTCCATGGATGTGAAATCGCAACGAATATAGCAGAACTATAAGAAAAATACATAACAAAATGTTTTATATATGATAGTGGATTTCCATTTGTGGTTAAATGGGTTAGTTCTGAAAGCTATGATATTCCCCTAAATTTGGATAGTCAACCGAGATGTTTCACATTGCTGCGAAAATCTCTAGTTAAATGTCATTCTTATTGCCTCTCTTTACTCCGGCCAGTCTCATACTTCACAAAGTTTGGAAAGCATTTTTTGAAAATAAAAAAATGCGTGGTGTGACTTGTGGGGAAATTTATCTACGTTTTAAAGAACTGTGGAAATCGGTATTATGCCCCGTGCCCACCTGAATTCCTAGTGCACGAAGAGTGTAAAAGAATTTCGATACGGAATAGGCAATGAATATAATCGAAGTTCATTCCAGATATATTATAATTACGAATATTAACATGGCCCCGGAAAAGAAGGAAAACATAACTGATCATAATAGCTCATTACCTTTTTTTTTTTTTTAAAAAAAAAAAGCAACTGACCAAGGCTTTGAGTGATTGACATAGAAACCCTAGCTATTTGTTATCTAGCACGTCACATATTGACTACCGTTTAGTTTTCACAACAATGGTCATTTCCAAATAATAAACAGCCTTCAAATTTTTATCTCTGTGACTGTTTGGGTGGGGGTTATGCATTATAGTCTTTTTCATAGAGGTATTTTCATGCGGAAGCTTTAAAAAAGAAGGATACCAAAGTGTCTAATAGGCAATAAAATTCTATTTACTCTCTTTTGAGTTTATGTATAAATCAAATTGACAAGGTGAACTTCTGTTTATTAGTTTCTAATCATGGAGCACATTGCATGATCCAATTAAGTCAACAAATATATTCAACGTTTCAAAGGCCTAATGCTAGGCAAGGCAGGTAGAAAAATTTGCATGGGCGGGCGGTGGCCCATAAGAAGACTTGCTGCTGCTACGCGACCCCGCGGGTTGTTGATAGACATCAAGGAATTTACTTTAATTTTGGTTCTCTATTTTCTAGGTGATAAATGATAATCAATGCTTACAACGATCAAGCTCTGTAGAGGTGTCACGTTTGGTTCTATTTATAAGAATAAATATAATTGAATCAGAAATTAAGCTTGGATACCATTCGTTAGAATTTTTAGTTGATGGAATTAAATCAAATCACAAATTTTTTTCTTTCTTATTAAGGTGGTAAAAATGTGTATCTGTAAAGGTAATAGAGCGCCTATCTTTGCACTATAACTCGTAATCCACCTGTGATTCACACAAGTAATATCGCCATTGAACTACATTACCATAAGTTGAATATCCCACATAGGTAACATTTCCAGCTGTTACGTTAAAAGCTTCTAAATCTCGAGGGTCGATTTCTGAGACGATTTTGGATGGCAAATATTCATCACAGTCACAAACGACAAAAGCTGATACGAATCGTTGTTTCTTTTTGGTTCCTTGATTGCAAATAATAATATTGGTATTAGCAGCAGGATAAGTAATTTCCGGGTATAAAAGTAGAGAAACCAGAACAATGGCAATGACAACTTAGCATAATGGTTTCCATCATACTGCAAAATGTAAATAGCATAACTTGTGTCGTAAATCAGTTATTTATTAAGAACTTTGAGGTCAAACTTGATATAATTATTAAACGTACTGTATTGTATTATTTATTTAATAATTTTATTATTTTATGTTAATTCAAAGTCACAAATTTCTGTGTTAAATTTTGTAGTTTTGACATTTCGAGTAAAAAAATTGCTTTACAAATAACAAGTTAATAAATTAAAGTGGGTGATCAAACTACCAAATTATCATAAAGTTTAAAATCACTGTTTTATAATGTATATGCTTTCAAATCTGGAGAGTTTGGCAGCTCAATGATCATATCCAAATATCGTATTCAGCATTCAGGTATTTATCTTGAGCTGATAAAAAGTGATGGAGAAAGGTTTAGCAAAAATTTTCTACTACATTAGAATCGTATTTCTCTGCCAGTGCAGTAACTAGAATTGTGCCAAAAATTTATTGTAAGACATCATGTATTTCCTTGCGCTGGTTATAATGAACACTTTGGGAATAATCTTAGTAGATAAATACGGAAGAAAATCACTTCTGATAGTTGGAATAGAATTAATAGTATAATATGAATAGTGAATCTTCATTTGATAATAAACTTACGTGCAAATACATAGAATTAACCCAACACGATGTAATATCAATAGAGATATAAATTAAACCTGCAAATTGATCAAGATTCTCTTACTCATCCTTATTATATAGGAAATCTGAAAAAGTATTTTGGGTATCCATGGTTGGGGAACAATTTTTTGCCCTTGTTTCTTCTCCTCGTCTGAGCGAAAAAAACCTGTATCATTAACTCCAACGATGCACTGATGTTTGTAATTGTGGTAGTCTGTCTTTGAGTAATATACAAAATGTACCTCTTCTTTCGTTTGACCATGTGACTCATCGTCATATGTTCGCACGCAGAACACCTGCGGCGAGTCAGGATGCTGGTTGCGTTTTCTGGCAACAGGATTGAAGTTTCGTTTCAAGGGACAACGCATGCTGCTGTTCGGTTAAACAAACTCTGATGGCATGTCACATAAGCTACTCTGCTCGATCGTTTTTCTTGGTTTCTCAGAACCAAAGTGTTTGCCATACTGCATGAAATTACTGATAGAAAATCCAGGACAATGGTTGAAATAAGGATCTTCATGTCTGAAAATTACCGAAATCTGTCCTGATTCTCTGTAGCTTTCTCCATGCATGGCAGCTTATCTATTATGTTCATTCTTTTTCTTATTACAAATTGGTTTTGCAAAATGAATGTGTTTAAAATTTTTAGGAGTTAACGTATATGGTTACACTCTTAATTTCCATAAATGGTATTTGTAAATGTTGTATACAGGAAGAGTAATGATATATACAGACATATACAGTATACTTTGAACACTTAATTAAAATTATTATATAGTAAATTAAGAAGATTTTATATAATTTTTTAAATTTTAAAGATGTAAATATTATTTTATAATTTTAAAATTTATTATTTCGCTAACGAGAGAGTTTTGAATGGGAAAAAAAAAATCATTTCTCACGTAGTAATAATTTGATGTTTGCATACATGCATCAGTCTTGGTCTTTACTGAGATCTTCTGCTGAGCTTCTTCTTAAAAATTCTTAATGTCACAATTTATAGTTTTTTTGATACAAATATATAAAAGCATTAGATTCTAATCATACAATTAATAAGTATGTAACATAAAATATTATAATACTTAAGGGCTCAAATAATAGATTTAAGTAATTAATTATTCAGTAATTAAATCTCTCTCGGAAATCCTAAAAATTAAAAATAGTTGCAAGAAAATAAAATGGACTTTGGGATTTTGTTAATTATTTTTATAAATTTTAGTTTAAGACAAAGGAAATGACTCTTAACCGGGCCTATATTTTCAACTGAGACTTTCATCTACCTTTGCATGGCCTATTCTCTCAAGGGAAAATTGGTCATGACATAAATATTTTCTTTATAGTACAAAGCTATTCTTACGTGTGATATTCAATGCTTAAATGATCAACCTTTATTAATTCTTTGGCATTAATTGATCCACCTTTATTAATCAACCCCATCCTTAGGCACCGAAATTGCAAATCAAATCACTTGCAACTACGCGAATTTAATTTTTTTTTTTTTAAAAATAAAATTCAGCAAACTCACACGTTTGCAGTGCAATGATTAAAAATAATGGGCATTTTAGGTTTTACATTTTTTTTCTTGTCAATATTTATATATATTGATACTATATATAAAATTATATAATATCAATATATACAAATAAGTATTATAGATTATTTGTTTATATGGAAGCATTTTAAATATTATAAATATTTTAATAATTGTTAAAATCAATTGAATTATAACTTCTCATTTTTTTTAAAAGAACAATTAAATAGATTCAATATTTATAAAATCTTATTTTCATTTTATAAGAAATTCTTATTTTTAAAAATATAAAATATTTATTTTTTGTCTTTTGATAATAAAAATTTATGATTTACAATTTATAATACCTATTTGCTTATATTAATATCATATAGTTTTATATATGTTTATTAAATTAAATTATTTTATTTCTCTATAAACAAGTAATTTATAGTATTGTTTAATTAAAATTAATATATGATTTATATATGTGTATTA
>CP135566.1:5028789-5084778 GCA_032401905.1 Swietenia macrophylla
CTAAATGAAGAAGATGCCGTGAATAATCCAAATTGGACAATTGCTATACAATGTGAATTCAATGTTGTCATTAAAAATAAAAAAATAGGAAATGATTCCTTACAAGCTTGACATGAAAGTGAATAGTTGTAAATGGCTTTACAAAATTTTAAAAAAAATCAAAATGGAAGCATATAGAAGTACAAAGCTGAAATTGTGGTAAAAGACTTTGCTTAAACTCAGGGCATTAATTATAGAGAAACGTAGAGTTCAATGGTAAAGCCCTCAATAGTCAAGGTGATCTTATGCTTGACAAATCATAAAATTGAAAACTGAGATAGATTAACATCAATTATGCTTTTTCGAATAGAAAGCTTATTAAAGATGTAATTATGAGTCAATCTATAAGCTTTGTTGATGCATCAAAGCAAGAACATATTTGTAAGTTGAGGAAGGCTCTTTATGGCCTTAAACTAACTCTCATAGCATGGTTTGACAAGTTAAAGGCAGTATTGTTGCATGAAACTTGATAAACTCTAGATTAGATAATTTCTTCTTTTACAAAGTAAGCAATTCTAGAATCATTCTCTTATTGATCTATGTTGATAACATTATCATAACTAGAAGTGATAATGACATATTGAGAAACTAGTGTTGCGACTTAATTAATGCTTTACAATAAAGGATTTGTTGTGCTAAGGTATTTTTTAGGATTTGAAAAATTTTAAAACCTTAGACTCATTCTTCATGTGCCAAAAGAAATACATCATTGATCTTTTAGCCAAAACCAACATGCTAAATTACAAAAGGGCTTCCATACCTATAACACCTGATACAAAATTATTCAAATATAATGACAAACTATTTAAAAATAAAACATGTACAAATCTATGATAGGATCATTGTAATATGATATTATGTCTAGACTAAAGATATCTAACACGGTGAATAAGTTGAGTCAATACATGAATGACTCACTAGAAGAACTACAAAAGGGTACTTAGGTATCTAAAACACTCTAGTTACTTTAGTTTAGTTTTCAACAAGGTAGAAGAGATGGAACTTGTAGTATTTTTAAATGCTCACTAGGGTAGCAACATTGATGATAGAAAATCAATCAGTGATTATTGCACACTTAAGAGGGAACTTGGTTTTGTAGAGTTTGAAAAAATAATAAATAGTTGCTAGGTCTAGGGTTAAGGTAGATTATATAGCCCTTACTCATACTGCTATTAAACTTGGTATGTTAAAGTCTGTACTATCAAAAATCCAAGTCAAGATCAAGACTCCATTAATTATATGGTTGGGTAATGGAATTGTAGCTGTCTTAGCGCCAACCCAGTATACCACGCATGCACTAAACTTATTAAAATTGAAGTACACTTTATTATAGACAAAATTTTAAATAAACAATTGGCAATTCATTTTGATCCATTGAAAAACCAAATTGCAAATGTCTTTATTAAAGCTTTTTGTTCAAAAAGATTTAATTTTTTCCAAGTTAAACTAAAAGTTAAAGAAAGAAATAAGAAGCTCGCGCTTAAAGAAGGAAATTAAAAAATATGGTGAATGGGCTCTTGGGCCATGGGTTGGTTGGAGTCTTTACTATCAAAAATCCATGTCTCTATTATCAAGTTTAATTTCTGTAGTTGGTTGAAGTCTCTGCAAGTTAAACCAAATACAAATTTAATTTCTTCAATTGGTTGAAGTCTCCACTGTCAAAAATCCAAGTCAAGATCAAAAGTCCATCAATTATATGGCTGGACAATGAAAGTGCAATTGTCTTAGCTACCAACCCAATATATAACACACGTACCAAGCATATTAAGATTGACGTACACTTCATGAGAAATAAGATTTTAAATAAAGAATTGGCAATTCATTTTGTTCCATTGGAAAACCAAATTGCAAATATCCTTACCAAAGCTTTTTGTTCAACAAATTTTAATTTCTTCAAAGTCAAACTGGAAGTCGAAGAAAGAAAAAAGTAGCATGTGCTTGAAGAGGAAATTAAAACATGTTGTAAATGGGCTTTCGGGCCAAGTGTTAATAATCCCGACTTCGAAAGCTTGCAACTCAAGCATAAACTTCTTCCTTCAAAAATATAACAGTTATAATCGCTGTCTTCTTTATTTTCTTTTTATTATATTCCAAGAACTTAAACTGACCTCTCTAACACATTTGACTCAAAAGAGACACAATATCAAATTATTCCCTTTATGTTGTACAACCTCAAAAGGATATTTTGTCTAATACCTCAATATGTATTTTACCTTATCTTATTTGCCATGTCATATTCTGTACATAAGGAGTGCTCATCAACAATGTAAAGATGGTTGTATTAATGAATTTCCAGAGATAAAACTTTCAATAAATATCAAAGTTTTCGATTGTTTGTGATTTTGTTGTGACTTTTAACTCAAGCTATTCTGTTGGAGTGTGTTTCTTGGTTTATTAGGACCAAAGTGTTTACCATACTTGATGAAATTAGTGATAGAAGAACGATCACAATTTTGGAATAAGAATCTTCATGGATGAAATGAAAACTAAATACATAGTCTGCTGTGATTTTCTGTAGCTCTCAGTATGCATGGTAGTTTTTTATACATGCTGCGCTTTTTTTTTTTCCCTGTTACAAATTGGCCTTAAAAAATGAATGTGTGTAGCTATTTAGTAGTTACATATATGATTTCCCTCTTAATTTTCATAAGGGCATTTCTAAATGTTGTGTAGCTTGAGATTGGCATAAAAGCATCATACATCAGTTGTAGAGTTTGGGATTACTCTTAAGCCTCTGCTTAATAAAAGTTAAAAGTTTATGCTTAAGCATCATGCATCAGTTGTAGAGTTTGGGATTAGTCTTAAGCCTCTGCTTAACAAAAGTTCAAGTTTATATGCTTAAGATTTAAGTTAAATATTATACATTTTGTTCTTATTGGTTCTATAATGTGTTAAACCTTTTTGATAAGTTTTATAAATTATTATATAGTTGGAAACCTCTCTTCAAATGTATCAAAGATTTTGCTCCCAAGGCTAATATTCTCTTCTTTTTATTAGTAGCATCTCCGATAGACTCACCCAAGAAACATAATTTGTAAAAGAAGGTTATCGATAACTTGAACTTTACATTATAAGATGCTTGTAGTTATCGAGCTTTTATGCGGCTTTTAATTCTTAGCTAATAACGTTCCTGCGGTCTTCCCTCTGTTCCTATGCTTTGATGCTGATTAATTGTGTTCTCATGGCGAGTAATCTGACCGTGGGATCGGTCCGCGATGAGTTATGCATTGTAGCTTTCTTTTCTTCTTAACGAAATCGCTTGCAAATTCGGACTTAGGTATATAAACGGCATATTAGGGTACAACATGAGCCAAAAATATAAATCGAACCTACAAATCAAATTGACCAGAAAAAAAATATTTAACCCAGCATCATATCATTAGTGATCATCCCATACCATTTTCACAGCAATGATAATTATGATCGATGGTGTAGCCTGGAGTTAGCATAGAATTCTGGATGGTAAGGAAACATGTCGCAAAAACACAATCCTGTATATGCATAATAGTACATTAAAACATACTCCTAGTGTCTAAAATACATAGGAAATGTTTTGTAATAACACACAAATACGTACAAGTCTGATATGAAGATAGTATTGTATATTATATCTAATTCTAGTGGGGAATAGCCAAAAGTGCTTGTGATTGCTTCTCATAGCGGAAACCATTTGCTTTAGAGTCATCTGCGGACCAAACAAAGATACCGTGAAGCTGGTTCTGACTCTTGAGCCTATTGCAGGCTGTAAAGAAGCCATCATCCGGTGATAACCCTCCACTTCTGTCACTGATAAAGCTTGCCAAGACCCTTCCAGCAGTATACCTTGAGCTCTGTGTCTTGAAGTAATCCATAAACTGAGACACTGTGGTTCCTTGATCATATGCGTAAAATTGGAAGTTGACATAGTCTATGACGTCGCCATAACTCTTCCACAGAGCAGAGTAATGACTCTGGACTTGGTCATCATCAAACGGAGCAATAGATGCAAAAGAGATCACACCATTTCCCTTGAGAGTTTTTATAAGGCGCCCAATGCACTCGGCAAAAGTATCAGGATCAGCATTAAAGTGCTCGTAGTCGATGTCGATTCCGTCCAAGTTATACCGTTGGATGATGCTTGTGAGTGAAGAAACAGCATTAGAAACCCAAGAATCTACCGAAGATGGATTGAAGTAAGCATAGCCATTAGCCACACTGTCCCCGCCGAGGCTCAAGGCAACTTTGACATTTGAATGGCGACTCTTGATGGAAGAAACTTGAGACGGACTAAGATTATCGGAGTCCCAAAAGACGTTGAATTTGCCATTGGTGGGTGAGGGGGAGCTTGAAGTATCATAATCTATGGCGAAGGAGAGAATGAAATGGAACTCAACATTTGAGTTGATGGGAACATCAGTGAATTTAACATCGTTAAATTCGGCTCCTATGTATTCTCTGAAGAGATTTGTGTTCTTAGGAGCTACCGAGGGGATAAGAGCTTGAAGAATGAGAAGGGAAATGAAAAGCTTGGAGATCAACTTCATCATTGCCATTGATTATTAAGAGTACTAGATTTGTGTTCTAGCCTATGTTTGAAATGGATTGTGCAATTAGATGTCATTTATATAGGGTATGCACAATTTGAAAATGAAAATTTAAATAAATGACTGCTGGCCGTCCACGTAGTTTTGATTTGGAGAAGTTTATCGAGCTTGTGGCTAATTTCCTGTTGGGGGAAGTTAACTTACAATGTCGCTTTGAACTATCAACTCTCTACATTGGAGATTATTATAATTTTGGCATATCATTTTTTTTATCTCGTATTTTTATGGGTGTTGAATGTTAAGTTGCCCTTGTTAGACAAAATGGGCCTGACCCAGGTGCTAGGAAACAGATCATATATTATGGAACAACGTTGCCATTCATTTGCCTCGAAAAAAAAACGACGGGCATATTATACATGGCCCTGTCCTGGTGTGAATAATTTTGTCAGCAAGCGCAGGTGAAGGATTATGTAAATCTGGAAGCAATTTGCTAATGAAAATTGATGTCATTTTCTTCTACAAAATAAAGACAGTCATTGGCCAGGAAAAGGAATAGACATTCTGCAAATGCAACACGAGTTCCAGACTTACCCGCCTACCTACGACCATCCAACGAATAAAGACTCAAATGATTCGCTTTGTTGCTTGCAAACAAACAGCTACCTTTGCCACCCACGTCTGTCACTGCAACTGGTTGTGACTACTCCATCACCTCCATTAGCATTAATTTTGTTGTTCCTTAATTCCATTGTACATTTATGGAATGAGACGACATCATGTTAGTGTACAATAAATAGATACATGCATCAATTTTTTCCATGTCTGTTTGCTTGTCATACAATTCTATATTCACAATGATGTGAGACCATTGAACTGAGTAACATGGCCTATCATAATTACCATTGACCTGCTGTGCTGTCCAGTACAAAAAAGCTAAATGAAGGTTCTCATTTGATTTCTAAAAAAGGGTCGGGATCCTTTCACTTTTCCCTTCCAAGCAATTACATATACCAACTTTTTTAAAAAAAAATAAAATAAAATTGTTTGATTACTTGTTTATTTGTAATTTGTACGGGCACATAAAAATAAAAGGTTTGCTGTAATTATGCGTCTACCCACAACGCCAACTAAAATGACAATTGAATCATTCATCAATCCAACCTGGCCCGTAACTCTCAGTCTTTATGGGCCCAGCTCAGGCCTTTCTGCGTAATTTTAAATTTATGGCACCGATGATTATTATTCGTGCGTAACTGCTGCTAATGAGTTCACAAATATTCGTTAATCACTCCTTTAGTGACTCATGCATGCAGCAACATCTATGTGGGTTTGTCATTCAAATGACAAATAAAAGGCAGCCTTAATGATTCCCATCTTAAATTAAAGACCGATTAACTTCATAATTAAATTGAAAAAAATAATGCTTTAATTCCCGACTCACAATCACAGGTAAAAAAATCTTAACTCAGTGATTCAACCCAGCTGTCAAACTCAACTAAAGGATTATATTTCAACTTGGATTGCGCCTCACTAACCAACAGTTGGCTTGCTTTATTATGTGGCTAGCGAAGCATAACACTTGGATATGTGCCGTTGGAAAATTGGACAAGCAGGAAGCACGGTTTGGTTCCACTAAGAATATGTAGGTCGAATCAGATCGTCTTTGGACGTATGCAAACTGTAAGTGATCAAAACAAGACGAGACAAGCATAAGCAGAAAGAAAGATACATAGAGTATGTCTCAAGTAACAGTTCCACCTCACCGAACCAAAGATTTGCCTTTTGCCTCTGCCTCTGCCTCTGCCTCTGCCTCTGCCTCTGCTCCGCCTGCAGTATTATTCTTGGTATTTCTTGCGATCCTTTTGAAAAGATACTGTTCTGCCTGAAACAAAGGCATGTGGGATGTTAACCACATGTTAAAAGTAAAGTGGTTCAGCTTAAATTTGTTGATCGTGGATGGAAGCTAGCTGGGTTAAGAGGATTTAGCCCAAATGGAGTTGTTCATAAAGTCAGATAATGATTTTAAGCGTTCTCTTTCTTAAAAATCAATTTAGTTCAAATTCGATTAAAATTATAATGTATACTTATTTTTAGGATTGAGTGTCATTTCTGGATAACCAGAAGAACTGTTTACAACCTAATTTTCTGCATAAAGTTGTCAACTAAACCAGCCCAGGGCTTACCAACTTTATCACACCTCTCTCTGCAGAAAAGAAAACAGCTGCTTTATGTAATCAAATGCCCCGTTTAATATGCCATAAAGTGGTACAAGGTTTTTCTATTCTAAAGATGGGCTTGGGTTCACATCGTTCAATGGATAAAGTTAATTTGCTTTGATAATTGCATTATACAGTTAAATTGTGGTAATTTTTGTTGGTTAAGGCAACGTGAAGTGTAGGTTTTAGCTTGTCATTTTTGTTCAAAAGACTTAATAATAATCACCCGGCATTTGAGCTTAACGGCAAGGCAGTCAATGTGCTTTCCTCACGTACGCTCTTTATCACGTGGCCCAACTTTGCCAATTGCCACCACGCACGAGCCCCACTTCGTCTCCTTTTTATTTATTCTCTCTATTGTCATTCTATTTCTGTCCCTCTTTCTTCGCTCCGTTTTTTTTTTTTTACCCAAAATATTGTTTTCTTTTTGCATTCTTTCATATTTATTTCTTTACTGCCTTTTTAATATTTAATAAACTGGTAGACATGCTTGATGTTTGGATTCTTCTATGCATAAAATAAGATTGCATAAATTTAATAAAAATAATACTGTCTTTATAAATTTATTAAGAATAAAAAATTTATATCATAATTATTAATCGACGTGACACGTACTTAATTAATGCATAATATTTTATAATTATTATGTTAATAATGTTATAAAAATTTAAAAAATTATTAATAAATGATAATCATTGATTAATATCGTATCAATTTGAAACATAAATTTTATAAATCTTACGCTTAATTTAAATAAATACCCATATTTTATTAAATTCAAAAAGTATTGTAATTAAAATATTTTTAAAATTATTACAATTGCATTTTTTGTTTGGGTTAACAAGTACAAATATAAAATAGTGTTGTCCTTCTAACGGAATGGTTTTGGCTCTATCCATGGCATTTTATTCTATTAAACTTATATCGTATGGATTAATATTAAATTGTTAATTTTCAACTATTTGTGATCAATTTCTCCTTTTAAATTAAAATATTTTATCAGTTAAATTAGTTTAGCATGTGTATATAATTCTAATAACAAAAATACCTTAATAATATAATTATAAAGAAAATTACCAAAAGGTCTTCGTCAAATGTCAGCTGATTTTAAATTATGATCCAACGACATTTCAAATTCTTTTAAAAAAATGTTTATACGGGGCCATTGCCAAACTGTGGACCCCGGCTTTCCTCACAAACAGGAAACCTACTCTTGTTGTCTACCAAATTACTTCATTAACCTTTATTAATTAATTATTTAATTATTTAATCAATGACAGAAGAGGGTGGGTCATCCTGTAATATTGGGGAAATAGAAGGGCAAATTTTCAAAAGCTTTCGATAGTGTAGAGTATGGATGGCAGATTAGAAACGTATGCACGTGCATTTTCTCGACTCTAAGCTCTTTTTTTGTCTCCTTATAACGGTCGGATCATAACGCCGTCATTTCCGTCCGCCACACATCCAAACACAACCTCTGAACAGCGTTAAAAACATTTCTATTTTCCTTTACCTCCAAACCAAAATTTCTCACTGAGACACGCATGGGCTCTCTCTCTCTCTCTCTCTCTCTCTCTTAATTCTTTTTATATAAATAGCAATATATAAATTAATCGCCATTAATTTATATATTAATGGCTCACGCATGCTGCATACTGACTGGCTCTCTTCTCAGTTTCTCTCTGGAGAATTGCCGCCATTGAATTAAAGAATCTCGACAACATATTCACCGGCCGGCGTTTTGTGATTCAGTGAGTGCTTTTTTTTTTTTTTTTTGTTTTGAAGTTTCATTTTCAATCTCGCTCTGTCACATTCTTTTGAGTGAATCGATCGGCAATTCTGATCTAAATATTTATATGTGTTTTTTTGAATTAAATCCAGTATTTCACATTTTACCTTTCGTTTCGCATCTCTTTCCTTGCTGTGGTTGGCTTCTGGCCGAATTGACTCAGTGAGTTGTTTATTGTTGTTGTTTCGAGTGGAAAAAACTTTAAGAGTCGATGCATTATGTAGCTATATACTGAATCCGTTGACACTGAGCAACGAAGCTGAAATGAATTCTTTTGATAACACTCTCTCTTCTTTTTATTTTTTTCCCTTATTTTAATTTGTGGTGAATTTTTGGTTTATAAATTTTGTTCTGATTTTTGTGGAAAAAGGTTTTACTATGATTTGAGTTGACTATGTGAGTTTTAGCTGATTCGGCAGAAACTGGTATATGCAAAATATGGATTCCATGCAGACACAGCAGAGAAGGGGAGGTTTAGTCTCATTATCGCCGTCACAGACGCCGCGTTCAAGCGATAAATCAGCGAGAGATCTACGATCCAACGATTCTAACTCGAGTAAACATGATAGAGATAAAGGTGTCAATGTACAGGTCATCGTGCGTTGCAGGTTAGTTGATTTGAAAATTACTTTTATGGGTTGCTATATAATGGGTTTGCATTTTGTCAAAATTTGAGCTCCGTTTGCTATGAAGCAGTAATTGATGTCTGAATTTGTAGACCATTGAGTGAGGATGAGAAGAGGGTACACACGCCTGTGGTGATTTCTTCCAATGACAACAGAAGAGAAGTTTCTGCAGTTCAGAATATCGCGAACAAGCAGATTGATAGAACCTTTCTTTTTGACAAGGTTTTTTTTTTTTTTAGTTGGTTTACTTGCCTTCACTGTTTGGCTTCTGAGAAAGTGTTGGAAAATGAAGATAATCAAATTTTAGGTTGTCTAATTACTGAGACTTAAAGGAGCATAAGGGGTTTTGTCTTATTGGTCCCAGATGATGAAAAATTTCAACTCCAGTATTTTGATTTTTTTTTTTTAAGATAGTAAATGTTTTTTCAGCTGTAAGTACGATTATGATGGTTTAGTTATGGTATAATTTTGTTTAGGTCTTTGGCCCTGCATCCCAACAAAAGGATTTGTATGATCTGGCTGTGTCACCTATTGTGTACGAAGTTCTTGAGGGCTATAACTGCACAATCTTTGCCTATGGTCAGACTGGAACAGGAAAAACATACACTATGGAAGGAGGAGCAAGAAAGAAGGTTAAATTTCTGTTAAATGAAATAAATTTAGATATATCTTTTCTTTTTTTTTTTTCCTTGTTTAGACTGTAATCTTTTGTGATTGAACTTCTTTGCTTTCTACAGAACGGGGAAATTCCAAGTGATGCAGGTGTTATCCCAAGAGCTGTTAAACAAATCTTTGATATACTGGAAGCTCAGAATGCGGAGTACAGTATGAAAGTTACCTTTCTAGAGCTGTATAATGAGGAGATATCAGATCTTTTGGCTCCTGAGGAAACTTCCAAATTTATAGATGACAAATCTAAAAAACCCATAGCTCTTATGGAAGATGGAAAGGGAGGAGTTTTTGTCAGAGGTTTGGAAGAAGAGATTGTCACTACTGCAAATGAAATTTACAAAATCTTAGAAAAAGGTTCTGCAAAAAGGCGTACAGCAGAGACTCTTCTTAACAAACAAAGCAGTCGTTCTCACTCAATATTTTCAATCACAATCCACATAAAGGAGTGTACTCCAGAGGGAGAAGAGATGATCAAATGCGGAAAGCTTAATCTTGTTGACCTTGCTGGTTCTGAGAATATTTCGCGTTCCGGGGCAAGAGAGGTATGGCATGTTTAACAGTGTCATTGCTCTAGTAGATACCACTAATATAATGGAGGAGGAAGTGCAAGCATACTGTGTTCTCTTCAGTGACTATTAGAAGGATACTGCCATTTTATTTTATGTTCTAGAAGATATCATGGTTGTGATTTTTTTAATTCTTTCAGTGCTGTAATACGGGAAATTATTTCTTTCAGGGTAGGGCAAGGGAAGCTGGGGAGATAAATAAAAGCTTGCTTACACTTGGTCGTGTCATCAATGCTCTTGTTGAGCACTCTGGTCATATTCCTTACAGGTAAGAATTTTAGTTTTTAAACTGAACTCCAGTTGGCATCTTGGCTGTGTGGGGAATCCTGTGTGATTATCACAAAATATTTGCTCTGAATTCCAGGGATAGTAAACTGACAAGATTATTGAGAGACTCATTGGGAGGGAAAACAAAGACATGCATAATCGCGACAATATCGCCTTCCATACATTGCTTGGAAGAAACTCTTAATACTCTAGATTATGCACACCGTGCCAAAAACATCAAGAACAAACCAGAGGTCAGTGGTTCTTTCATTGATACATACACCGTTTTTAGCAAGTTGAATTATGTTTACTTGCAACCTCTGCTGAATGCTGATGGTTTAAGTTGGATACAATTTTCAGATTAATCAGAAGATGATGAAATCTGCAATGATCAAGGATCTGTATTCTGAAATTGACCGGCTGAAACAAGGTAAGTAGACTGCTTTCTACAACTCTATCCGAAGATACAAATTAATTATTCTCAGTGGGTAGGGCCCACAAAATAACTTGCATGACATGTTAATTGCTTCTTTTATGTTCAACTAGAGGTATATGCTGCAAGAGAGAAGAATGGAATCTACATACCACGGGACTGTTATCTTCAGGAAGAAGCTGAGAAGAAGGTATTTCTTTTCTTATAAATGGGTGGTGCTATTCATTTATTTCCCTGGTTTTTATGTTGGATTCAGATAATGTTAACTAATTATATTTATTTCGGCTTTACAATGCAGGCAATGGCTGAAAAAATAGAGCGCATGGAACTTGATTCAGAATCCAAGGACAAGGTACATTTCTTTGAGATTATATATCTGTGTGGTTGTTTCCAGGTTGCCAAATTGGAGTGGAAGTCATTATTTTTTCATGACTTGTGGGCAGCAAGTGATGGAGCTTCAGGAACTCTACAATTCTCAGCAACTTTTAACTGCAGAATTGAGTGAGAAACTTGAGAAAACTGAGGTATCCTTTTATTCTGTAGCAAGTGTATCCTTCATTTTCTGCTCCTATAAGTTGCAATAACTAGCTCTCTTCTCACGACTTCAGAAAAAGCTTGAGGAAACTGAGCACATGTTGTCTGATCTTGAAGAAAACCACAGGCAGGCAAATGCAACAATTAAAGAAAAAGAATTTTTGATATCCTGTCTCCTTCAATCTGGTGAGCAAATAGTCATCTTGTGCCTCATTAGGAAGTTTTCACATAGCAGTTTCTCTCATTTCTTTCTTTACAAAATTGTGTTTCCCAGAGATGTATGCATAAATATATTTTAGGGTATAAGTTTGGGCCAGATTTTTATCGTCACCTTCAAGTTCCAGTGGTTTATGCTTCAATATCCGGTTTATGTCTAATAGAAACATACATTTATATGATTAATCTAGCAGCTTTTGTCAAGGGTTTCCACATTCATTCATATGTCATTATTAGGTTTATGTAGTTTGAGTTTATGCTCCTAACACATTTTTTTTTATTCATCTATGTAATCGCGCCACTGGTCGTCTAACAATAATAGCAATTGTTAATTTTTCAGAAAAAGCACTTGTTGAGCGAGCATTTGAACTTCATGCGGAGCTGGAAAATGCTGCATCAGATGTTTCCAATTTATTTGCCAAGATTGGTGTGTGGTATTTTTGAAGTGAACTGTGTTTTAACTATCATTTTCCACAAAACTAATGGTGTATTATTAGTGCTCATGGTTGCCTTTCAGAGAGGAAGGATAAAATTGAGGAGGGAAACAGAGTACTTATCCAAAGGTTCCAATCCCAACTGACACATCAGCTTGAAATCTTGCATAAGACAGTGGCTACTTCTGTGACTCGACAAGGGCAGCAACTGAAAGACATGGAGGAAGATATGCAGTCCTTTGTATCAATAAAGTCTGAGGTAAGATTTAAACCATAGCTTTATATGTTTTTTCAGACCTAATTTTCAGTCTATACAAGTTCATCTTTTGATGTCTCAAAGGCTACTGAAGAACTTCGGGGAAGGTTAGGAAAGTTGAAGGACATGTATGGTTCTGGTATCAAAGATTTGGATGGTATAGCTGAGGAGCTTGATGGAAATTGTCAGTCAACTTTTGGTGATTTAAATTCTGAAGTTTCTAAGCATTCACAAGCCCTTGAAGATGTTAGTAACCCTTAACTAATAGTTTTAAGTGAATCCTTTCTCTCTATTTTGCTGCATCTGACCTCAACGTACATGAATCAGCTCTTCAAAGAAATTGCTTCGGAAGCTGATGCATTACTAAATGATCTCCAAAGTAGCCTTCACAGCCAAGAGGACAAGCTAACTGCATTTGCACAACAGCAGCATGAGGTGTGTTCTGTTCTCTTATGTTTCAAATGACCATCTATTCTGAGGTGTTTGAATTATTTACTCATTTTATTGTAATGTTTTATTTGATACTAAATGCAGGCACATTCCAGAGCTGTGGAAAATGCAAGATCAGTTTCTCAAATAACAATGAACTTTTTGAAGACCATAGACATGCACGCATCTCATCTGACCCAAATTGTGGGAGAAGCACAGACTGTCAATGATCAGAAATTGTTTGAATTTGAAAAGAAGTTTGAGGTGCTATATGGTGATTGATTTAAGTGCATGGATCCCTGTTAAAAGCCCTGTATATTTAAAATTTAAGTTCTTTCTGCTATACCTGCAGGAGTGTGCTGCCACTGAAGAAAGGCAATTGTTAGAAAAAATAGCAGACCTGCTTGCAAGTTCAAAAGCTAGGAAGAAACATCTGGTAGCTGTTACTTTATAAGTTGTATTGATGTTGTTGACCTTCACTTTGTCCCTGGGATCATATTCTAAAGTGCTGACTTTCTATGTTCGTTGGTCAGGTTCAAATGGCAGTGCACGATCTTCAAGAGAGTGCATCCTGGAGAACCAGTCAACTACAGAAAGAAATGTCAACCATGCAAGCGTCCACTTCTTCTGTTAAAGCAGAGTGGAAAGTGCACATGGAAAATACGGAATCCCACTATCTTGAAGATACTTCTGCTGTAGAAAATAGAAAGAAAGACCAAGATGTGGTCCTTCAAAACTGGTATGGCTCGGTGTGATAATGATTGCATAGTCATTGACACCTTTTGTGTTGGCACATATCTGATGCTTTAACGAATTCCTATTTTTTTTCTGAACTGTAAACAACCTTTGCAGTTTGAAGAAGGCAACAATGGGCATGCAACAATGGAAAAATGCTCAAGAATCCTTGCTTGATCTGGAAAAGAACAATGTTGCTGCTGTGGATTCAATTGTTAGGTGTGCTACTTTCTACACGTATTATTAGTGTTTACAGTTCACAATCACTGAGATACTTCTGTTTCCCCCTTTTTCCCCTATAAACCAGTGGAGGAATGGAAGCCAATCAGAACTTACGAGCTCGGTTTTCTTCTGCTGTGTCAACTGCACTTGAAGATACAGATATGGGAAGCAGCAATTTCCTTACATCTATTGACCGTCAGTGTCTAGATTTGCACATATTTAGATTTTTTTGACTAATTACAGATCAGTTATTTAATGGACGAGTGATTTAACTGATTAAATGCTTGCAGATTCATTGCAACTTGACCAAGATGCATGTGTGAATCTCAATTCCATGATTGTGCCTTGTTGTGGGGATTTGAGGGAATTGAAGGGTGGTCACTACCATGAGATTGTAGAGATTACAGAAAATGCAGGAAAATGTCTTCTGAATGAGTATACGGTAAGAATGCAGAAAATGCGTTTTTTGTATGGCATGTTTGACTTGGTCAATGATGGAAGCTTTCTAGTTCTTTTACTGCTTTCTCACATTTCCTAAGATTTGTGTGTGTGAATCTGTGTGAGAGAATTGGACAACATTATGTAATCTGAACCTAAACAAGTTTTCAACCCTCACTAACTAACAGGTGGACAAACCATCGTGTTCAACACCGAGAAAGAGGTCATTTAATCTCCCGAGCATTGCATCCATCGAGGAACTTAGAACTCCTGCTTTTGAGGAATTATTGAAGTCATTTTGGGATGCAAAATCTGCCAAGCATGCAAACGGAGATATAAAACACATTCTGGGAGCATACGAGGCTGCCCAAGCCCTGAGAGACTCCAGAATTCCTCTCACTGCTATTAACTGAGGTGAGAATGGAACAGATGAGGTATAGTGGTAAGGGTGTGTACAGAATCATATGGCTACGTATGAACTCTTGTCAATCATATTTACTATCTTTTTTTTTTTTTTATATATTTTGGGTTAAAGAAATTTCTCTTACCGATGCAAGAAATATATAGTAGATATTTTTTACTTTGATTTGCTCCCAGTCTTACGTGGGGTGAATTATTTGTTATATAAAAGTGCATTGTAATTGTTTTAGAGTTGTGTAAACTTTATATTAGCATGCGTTGGGATATACATCAAGCCTTTCGAGTTTTAAATGCATCCGTTGGCAAACATGAATTTTTGTCGCCTATACTCAAGTTCAGGAGAAAATTCAGATAAAAAGAAAAATTCATTCTCAGCCTTCAGGGTATCAGCGTACGAAAGAATGAAAAAGACAAAATGAGGGCATGATGCAATTGACTAATAAGCACAAACTGGAGTTTTATTCATCTACTTCCAAAGCATATGGAAAAATGGGCCATACCAACGGGGCAACAATATAATGCAATTTTCCTTTCTTTTTTTTTTTTTTTTCTCAATTTAGCTCGTTCAATGGACAAAATGAACTATACTATCAACTGGTCAAAAAATATAATATTAAAAAACGAAAAGAAAAAGGAAGAACATTATTGTTGGGATGTAGAAATGATAATGTCCACCTGTATAAACATAGTCCTCGGCCTCAAGAAGATCACTAGCTGATCTACATTCGCACTGGAACTGGAACCAATATACATGTTTGTAACCACCTTCCATCTATAAAAACAAAACACATCAATAATCCAAGCCTTCTCAAGGAGGTGGACCCACCTTTAAGCCTGCAATATAATCAGTATTCCCTTTGTTAGAAAACCTTCAAGTTGCACATTAACTACAAATGCATAAACAAACATCATAATATCCTCTCACGTGTAAACAAAATCCTACCAATCACTGTGGTAAAAGTCCACTGTCTTTATATTCTGAAAGTATCCTCTACTCTGGTTTTATCAACTAAAACAATGAACAACATGCAATAAGGGACATTGACAAGCCTAACAAGTTGTCAATAATTAAACAAGAGAGGGGATTTGTAAAAATCTTCATTCTTTCCCTAAAATTCATCTGAGCGACTTATGCTCCTCCATGCACAACGCTGATGATTTCAAGGATCAAACTATTACTTCTTTCTTTGTCATTATCCCGTGGAATAATCCAAGTTTCAGGCTGCAAAGTCCTAGTGCACCTTTTCTCTCTCTCTCTCTCTCTCTCTCTCTCTTAACTCTCGGGTCTTTTTCCTTTCCCATAAACCAACAGTTAACAGCAAAACCCAAATCAAGACTATAAAAAATGGAAACGAGACAAAATGAACCCAGGCATGTGTCCAATAACTTGTCCTGGAAGATCATTCAGCCAGAACCCAATAGTTGGTGTTATGTTTGTAAAGTGCCAAAGAAAAGCCTAACGCATAACCAGTGCCCTGTGACCACATTAGTATGCATTTCTTTCACACCATATAATACTGAATTGACAAGTAAGAATTACAAAAGACATTATGAAAAGTTACTGAATTGACAAGTAAGAATTACAAAAGACATTATGAAAAGTAATGAATGATCAATAAACCAAGCAATGAAATGATCAATAAACCATCTAAGAATGATTTTCAATTAAATATAAATAAAAACATCAAAAGGCATGATAATATTCAAAACTACCTGAAAAATTCATCACAAGCTTGCACTTAAGAGTCCAACTGGCCTTTCTCTGCCAAATGCTTCATCATCAAAATCTTCATTTGTGGAATTTTCTTGGCATAGCAATTTGTTCTCTTGCACAGGATTTGTCTCCCAAACCATTGGATGACCTTGATCTGTGTTTTCCTGTTCAGACCCATGGCCATTATCAACATTGTCCTCTGAATTTTGTTTTTTATTATCATTACATGGTGGCTCGACATTAAGATCAGAGCCTGCTTCAAATCCAGACTGATCACCAGTCCCATGAAAAGCCACGGTTACTGCTCCCTGGTCAGCTTGTTCAGCAGGATCTTTCTTCTGCCTCTTCCATTTCTTTGTAGATGAAGTGCCATCATCCTCAAAATCTTCTTCCTCTCTTTCTCTATGTAAATAAACCCACAATTTCCGCTCTGAATCAAACTGTACACAAGGATCACGTTCATAATGCAAGCGATCCAAGGCTCCACTGACAACTTGATTAACTTGACCATCAGAAACATCTTCAACAACATATTGTGAGTCTCGTATCAAAGTACAAACATCTGCCCTAGTGCCAATACTTCCAGGCAATCTGGCAGCAGCATCTCTCACAAGACAAAGGATTGTAACATGTGGTGGTCGATCACGTTTCAACATGAAATGGTCACGGGCTTTTGAAGTTGGCTTACCACCGCATCTTCTCAAAGGAGCAACAATGGATTTTTTGCCATCAGCAGCTGTATAAGAGAAGGCCCTATCAGGAATGGAATATCTTAGAACTTCTTCCTGACGGAAATAAGCTCTCACTTCTTCAGTACTAGGGCTGATGGTATTAAGGCTCTTTTGAGCTCTTAGGTCTCTGAACCTATCTTTCTCATCCTGGGTGAACTGCAGCAATGATGCGGGTGGTGCAGGAAGACTTCCTATCAGTTGAAGGGTTTCTTGACCACTCTTCAACCAATTTGCAAATGAATCAACTAACTTGACAAGCATTTTGTGAGGAAGACCCCAAGCTTCAGGAGATGTCACCTCCTCAATTGTCTCATGGTCGGTTGAGCTGTGAGAAACTGGACCTATCCACGACCAACTTTTTGTAGATTTTTCATAGGCCACAAGCGCCTTCCAACCTTTGGCCCCTAGAGGTGCTGTTTTTGATGAATATATCTTGAGAACTCCTCTGACCAAATCCTGAAGCGGCTCTTGTGTCTCAAGAATACAAGGGTCTCCAGGGTTTGATCTCACACCATTAACAATCTCCTGAACAGTAAGAGACAGCAGCTTCCCCTTCCCAGCATGATCAGAGTTATTGACATCTGCATTCTCATTAGAAGCAACCCCATTGACTTCAGCTTCTTGCTTTTGTTTCTGCTCCTCTCGAGGTTTTTCAACTTCTAATGAATCTTCTGTGAGCGGAGTAATCATTGCCATGCGAACTGCTGAAAGAAGATGTATGATGGAGAATGAGAAGCCAGTATGAACTGTCGGAGTAATCAAAGTAAATGGCTTCTTTTGAAGCTTGGTTTCCAGCTCAACATCTGCTGCTTCTGTAACAGGTGCTTCAGAAGTTTCCATATCTGAAATATCAGCATCAGCCTCAATTTTCCTTTTTCCCTTCCTTTTCGAGAAAGTGGAATCATCAATTGGCTGCTGATCTTTATTTTTGCCATCCAAGTCCATCACATTCTCCTTCGCTTTTCTCTTCTTCATCACCAAATTGCATTCTTGTAATGAAGCCTCAGATCTTTCACGAAGTTCTCTAGCATATCCACCTATACTCTGACCTTTCTTTCCCACTCGGCCCTCTTTGCTACCATTTGCCGGTAAACGTGTTTCAAGTGAATCATCCTCCTCATCAACATTATATTCATAGGCAAGCTCTCCTTTCTGCTTTCTCTCAGCAGCAAGGACCTTTAATGAGGACAGATGCATCCTTTCTCCAGGCTCCCCCCGTAACTTACCCAATCTGTAAATTGGTTTCCCATCACCATCATCTTTAAATTTTCCCACGCCTGAGAGAGAGCTATCTTCAAAAAGTCTAGCTGCAGAGTTGTTCAACGGACTGTTAGCACGCAATTTACTCTTCGATTTTGCTTTCAAAGAGTAGTTTTCCGCTCTCAACATATGTGCATGCTCGTCAAAGCCACTCATTGTCTTGGCAGAGTTTGTTATTCCATCGAGAGCCCATGCATTCTCCTGTATGTCTTTCTTCATGAATTTGGCCTTCTTAGCATCCATAACAGGCTTCAACAAAGAAGATCGAGAGCCTTCAATCACACCACCGGGGTAGGCTAACTTGTTCCTCATCAAAGGATTGCTGTCATCCTCCTCCTCCTCCTCATCATCAAATTGCTCAGTTGAGTCTGATTCTGTTTCTTCATTTCTCACAAGCATTCTATTACCTTTCAGTGCCACCATATCTGGCCCTCCATTCTGTGCAGATTTTCCTCTTATCTTCTCCTGAGATGGCTTCACTCTAGACTCAGAATGTTGGTATCTGTCACTCATCTGTGGTGAGGAAGCTTTGTATGACTTAAAATTGAGATCAGGAGCCTCTTTTCCTGCTTTCTGTTTCTTGCTTCTAACATTCCGATCATCAGATTTAAAAGGAAAATCTGTGGAAAACACCTCCCCTTGAGTTCTGTTATGCCAAAAAGGTTCTGCATTGTCAGTAAAGTCAGCTCGACTTCCTTTCATCGGTAGCTGTGAACCTCGTCCTTTTAGAGACTTCACGTAATCTCCATCTGTTTGGTGAGTATACTTAGGCTTTTTGGAAAACTCATAGGATGTTCTCTTATTAAAAGGCTTTGCTGAAAATGCTTTTGCATCTGAGAACTGAGAAACATTCCCGTTCTTAGCATAGACCCGTAAATCACGCTTTGAAGGCATAGACAAACCTCTAAAACTGTCCCTGGCTGATATGTCACCTTTCAAAATGTCAGACTTATTTCCCATTTTCAAAGCTTCAGTTCTATGCATCGCACTGCCACGTGCAAAATTTCGAACTCTTTGCACACCCATTCCAAACAATGGGTCTTCAACATCATCATCATCAATGAACTGATCAGTTTTCCAGAGAGATGGCCCTGATTCACACCCACTTGCTTTATTCTGTCGTTGGAGAGTTACTCTTGAACTATGCATCCCAGAATTTGTATCCACAACATGATAACGAGAAGGAAAGTGCCCCACTGAAGGCGTTTTTGATCCAGCAGTCTTCAGTATACCTTTTACATTTTGCTTCCCATATTTTAATGGTTCAAAACTCATCAATGGTTGTCGTGTAGGAAAATTCAAATTTGAACCCACTGCATAAGGAGAATGATGCTCCATTTTCTGAAGACCTTTTCCAACCTTAATCTTTTGTCTCCAGAATGTTTCACCAGATTCCTCTTGGCCTGATGAATCACTCCCCATATACTCCATCTTCTCATGCATCAAGCTCTTTTGACTCTCTACAATATTTAAAACCCTAAGCTTCTCTTCAATACCATAACCCCTACAATTATTCCATGCGTCCCTTATCTGACAAAAATTACTGACCATAGCATTCTGATGCCTCCTCAAATGATGATAATGTTGCCGCTTCTGAAAAAAATTAAATCCCTCTCGATAAAGTGCTACCCTTGGCTCACATAAACCCCCTTTCAACATATCAAACAACCTCTTGATGGGACTCCCAAAATGAAAATTCTTCCCTGCAAAAAGTTCCTTCAATGTCCGCATAAATGTGTCTTGATCCATATCAGGCAAATACTTGGTTAATCCAAATTTTTCTTCCTCACTTAGCAACTCATTCCACGCATAAACGGACAATATATCTTCTAAACCAGGAAGATCATACAATTCAAAAGGAACACTACAAGTTAGGTTCCCAACTTGGCAAAATTCTGCTCCAGTTTCACCTAATTCTAGCAAATCAAAGTCGTCCGAACCGGCGCCTGAATCCGCGTCATCATATTCATCATCATCAGAGGATTCATCAACGGCCGAGCTTCTTCTTTGAAGCTCGTCCTCATCACTCGACATAGACCCCTTGCTATTCGGTGAAAGCTCTGAATCAAAACGCGAAACCTTGAAATTATTCTTCTCTATCGCCATTAACGCAAAAAATCCCTAGCTTAACCTCCTTTTAATCACCGAAATTAAAATTCCTAACCGGAACTGAATCAAACACCAAAAATTCAAAAAAATAAAAATAAACTTTCAAATTATCCATAATAACAAAGCGAGAAGATTATATATTAAACACAAATTTCAGATTCTGAGGAAAAATACCTCATTCGCGAGATATTGAAATTGGGAGGAGAAATTGACGTGCCGAAGTTGAAATTCAAAACGTCATCTAGACAACACGAGAACTAGCAGAGATATATTATTTTGGAAATTTTTTGTTTCTTGTGAACAAGAGAAACCCTAAGAAAAAGAGGCGGTTGAAAACAATAAAAGGAAATAACGAAAGGGATGATGAATGGCAATGTTGGTGATGATGATGAAGAAGACGAAGGAGACGTGGAGAGGCGAGGGCCGTCTGATTAGGGGAGAAGGAGGTGCGGGTGAAAAGACTGAAAAGGGCTTCGAAGAGAGAAGGCGTGAGTTAGTGTGCAGAGGTAGAGAAAGCAAAGAGAGTGGAAAAGAAGGGTTTGAGAGAGAAAGAGAAGGGTGAGTGACGGGCTGAGTTAGTCACCGAGTTAGGGACATACCGTTGGTGAGTTAATCTTGCCTGGGTTTTATGATTCACGAGTTCCCGGCCGTTGGATGGACCTGTACCCCACAATTTAACTATATACTGCTGTTTTAAGTAGTTCTAACGACGACGTATTCATATGCGAAACTATGACGTATGAAGACGACCTGTTATGTTAGTTATAAATAGTTACACGTGTTCAATACAATGTATACAAGCAGAAATCGTGCATGCTTGAAAAATTAATTGAACATTTTAATCAAGCTTGTAATTCAAAATTAAAATTTCATGCGGTTAATTTTCATGGTATTTCTTTCAAGCATAATTAACTAACTTTAACACCTCCTTTACAGTTTACTAAAATAACAGTCGCCACGTAGAATTATATGTAAAAATTAAGAATACTAATAAAATTTATTAAAAATACAAAACTATCCTTACTCTCTAACATTAATAATGTAATATTATGAAATTAATTTATTAAAAAAATTAAATGTGTTAACATTATTAATAAAAATATCTATATTAATAAAAATTTTAAAGTATAAATTTTATTTTTAACAAAATATTTTATTAACAAAAATAAAACAATACAAATTTGTTAATTATTTATTTTTATTAGAAAAATAAAATAAAATAAAATAAAATTGTTATATTAATATTTTTATTAATTAATTTTTTTTTACAAAATTTTAAAATAACATAATTATTTATAATAATAACGGTATTAAAACAAAAGTAAACATATATTTTGGACAGGGGCATGTATATAATACGGTCAACGATGTTCTTCGTAAAACAAAGAGTGTAGGATGGGGATAATCTACGTCAAAATGGCAACACGACAACTGCATCTGCAACAAACAGTTTGCATTACAGCGATTCCGTGCCAACTTGAAACGGCAAAATGCTAGGAAGGCAGGCAGGAGAGAATGAAATGAAACGAGGCGAATGTGGAGGTCAAATAACAGTGCAACGTGGCTTTCTTTCACTGGATTTCGACCATGCAAACTTCAAAGTACAACATTGACCACTTCTTGTCCGTACGGTTTTGCAGGTACCCTCACTCCACCACGTATCTATTACTATTTCTGTCTCAGCTCCAATTTTCTCCTCCTCCTTTTAGTACGGATCCATCTCTTTTATTAATATCTACAAGGAAAGATTTAGCTTATTTTATTAATTAAATAATTAATTATTAATATATCACATTCTTTGTTTTTATACTACTTATATTAAAATAATTAAAATAAAATAATAATTTTTAGGATTATGCTTTAATTAAATTATAATCTACTCATGACAACTATGCTAGTTGTGTCTCAACATCATATCTATAATAAAAAGATTATTTTCTGATTAAAAAAAAAAAAGAAGAGTAGAAAATTTTGAATTAGATTCACGAAAACGGGTTATCTGGGATTGCAATTGAATTTTAGTTAATTTAAAAATTGTTAATGTGAATTGAGGTTATCTACTTTGAACTGTCGACGTCAATTTATGCCTATTGCTCCGCGTATAATTCTTCTAACTGAACCGGAACTTCAAAATCTTGTAAGAAATCCATTAGAAATCGGATACGGCTATTAATGATATTCATGTACTGTGTAGTCAAGTGTCCAAGCAAATATGATGGTAAAAACAGCAATAACAGAAATAGACACCTGGTTGATCGAGAAAGTAACTGATCATTCATTGTCATTTGTTCATTTGGTTTACTATTTTTAAACATCAATGTGAAGTAAACCAACGCTTAATTCTTCTCCTCCTTTGGGGACTAGCTTTGTTTGACCATTTCCTTCCCTTTCCTTTCCCCACCTCTCTCTCCTTCTCTCACCTTACCTTCTGCAATATCTTTCACTTCATCATCCACATCTAATTTCCAGGACATGGCAATTTGAGATAAACCAGATCTTTATTTCCAGAAACAAACAGGAAATAATAAATGTAATCTGATAAAGTAATAATACTAGCTATTATATAATGGCGTCTAAAGGCTCTGGAGGTTCAAATAAATGGATACTAGAAAGTGTTGACGTTGATCGAATGGTTGATGTACCTATTAGAGATGATGCAGCTGGGAAAGCCGTATCGAAGCCCCCGGCTGGGCCATCTTTCAGGAGGAATACAAGCGCTGCCATCAGGCGAAGTGGGGTGCTTCCGGGAAATAATAATGGTCCTGCCAAGATTGACAGGACGGCTTCGTCTGCGGCCAGAGGTCTTAAGAGTTTGCGTTTCCTCGACAGGACTGTAACAGGGAAGGAAAATGATGCTTGGAGATCCATTGAAAGGCGATTTCATCAATTTGCTGTTAATGGGAGGCTGACAAAAGATAAATTTGGCATTTGTGTTGGTAATTTTTAAATAAAGTATATTTATTATTATTCGAGACTAAACCACTAGTGGTTGATTGATAATGTGAAAAGAATGAATCCAATTCCGTATAGGCATGGGAGAATCCACAGAATTTTCCATGGAAGTATTTGATGCGTTGGCAAGGCGTCGGAATGTATCTGCCGAAAATGGGATAACCAAGGAAGAGGTGAGAATGTTTTGGGAAGACATGACCAAGAAAGATCTCGATGCTCGACTTCAGATATTCTTTGACATGTAAAGAATTGAATTCCCTTTCTCTTTCTCTTTCTATTCGTTTTCAGTAATCAATAAGGGATCGAGCTTAATGATTTCTTTTTATCAGGTGTGACAAGAATGGCGATGGGATAATATCAGAGGACGAGGTTAAGGAGGTGAGAACAACATATGATCGATGTCTAATTTATTGAATTTCTCTTCTTTATTTATTCATCCTGTAAATAAGGTTTTCTGAAAAATTGTTGTGGATATATAGGTGATATTGTTGAGTGCCTCTGCAAACAAGCTTTCAAATCTTAAAGAGCATGCTGATACATATGCATCTTTAATCATGGAAAAACTGGATCCTGATCATCATGGACATATAGAGGTTAGCATGAGAATATTTTGCATGAATTCGATCACAACTCTTAATAAATTCTAATCAAGCATCTTGTGCTTTTGGTTTCTTCATAATTTTCATGCCATCCTGTTCTTAAAACAGATGTGGCAGCTAGAAATTTTACTGAGGGGAATGATTAACGAGGACGGCGCCAAAATGAATCAGAGGACCCACACAATGACAAGAGCCATGATCCCAAGAAATTATAGAACTCCTGTTAGCAAATTCTTATCCATGACCACAGAATTAGTCAATGACAACTTTAAAAGAATATGGATTATCACATTATGGTTAGCAATAAACGGAGGACTCTTTTTTTGGAAGTTCTTTGAACTGCAGTCATCACCCGTATTCAAAATCACAGGCTATTGTGTCTGCTTTGCCAAAGGTTGTGGGGAGACTCTCAAGTTCAACATGGGTCTAATTCTCTTTACGGTGTGTAGAAGAACTCTCACCAACCTTAGATCAACATTTCTCCACAAGATGATCCCTTTCGATGACAATATAAACTTTCACAAGATGATTGCATTAGGAATTGCAATTGGGAGCATTGCACATACACTGTTTCATCTCCTTTGTAATTATCCAAAATTGAGTTCTTGCCGAAGTGAAAAATTCATGTATCTTCTTGGTCCTACCCTCAATTACCAGCAACCAACTTATGCAGATCTGATGCTGAGTACTGTAGGTGTAACTGGGGTATTCATGTGCTTAATCATGACCTTCTCATTCACACTGGCTACAAGCTATTTTAGAAAGAATGTTGTCAGGTTACCATGGATTTTTCACAAAATGGCCGGGTTCAATTCCTTCTGGTATGCCCATCATTTGCTGGTGTTGGCCTATATCCTACTATTCATGCACGGCTGGTTCCTCATTTTCGACAAGCCTTGGCATCAGAAAACGGTATACATAACAAGTTGTGAATTCACCATGCAAGACCGCCATATGCTGTTCACAGTCTGCAACTTAATCTGATGCTAAAACTATTAATTTGTTCCGTCTCATTTTTGCAGACATGGATGTATATCGCTCTCCCAATTTTATTTTACGCTAACGAGAGAATCCTTACCCAATATCAGGAACTCACTCATCGTGTGGACATCATTAGGGTCTGCATTGATGGAAATTCAAAATTTTTGGTTTTTTTTTTTTCTTTTTTCTTCACACTCTCCAAGTCCTGAATAATTTTAACGAACTACTAGTTTTTGGAAATTGTAGGCAGTGATATATACAGGAAATGTTCTAGCACTATACATGACTAAACCTCCAGGCTTAAAATACCATAGTGGAATGTACCTTTTTGTCAAGTGTCCAGATATATCACCTTTTGAATGGTAAACTATTAGATATTCTGCTGATGATTGAACAATGAGAAATACTCGAATACTTAAGTGCTCATGATAAATTTTGTTACAGGCACCCTTTCTCCATCACTTCTGCACCAGGAGATTACTACTTGAGTCTCCACATACGAACCTTGGGAGATTGGACTACTGAACTGAAAGAGAGATTTGAGCAGGTGATGCACTACCCTGTTAGTTTTCCTTTCAAATCAACTAATATTGCTCCTTTTCACAAACTGATTGAACCGTATGCAGGTCTGTGAGGCCCCAGCGCCTGAAAAACGAAGCAGGCCAGGAAACCTGAAGAGAATGGAAACTAGAGCCGCCGCTTCGAATAATGCCGATTTTGAGCAGATACAAGCCAGGTGAGGAAAATTAATCGAGTTAAGCTAGCTTAATTTACAGCCTTTAATTACTAACTAAATTTTATATGTCAACGGTAGCAATTCGATGTCTTTGTTATTGCAGCTTTCCAAGAATCCTCATCAAGGGACCATATGGAGCCCCAGCTCAAGATTACAAGAACTACGACATCCTCTTACTCATTGGACTGGGAATTGGAGCGACTCCATTTATCAGCATTATAAAGGATCTACTGAACCACATCAAGTCACATGAGCTAAGCACCGTGAGTGAAGTCGCAATCGGTTTTGTATATATTTGTAGGAAATGCATTAACAATATTAGCTAGCCAAGCCGAGGCGTTGACATTATAACCAAGAATTTGTCTGCCACAGGAATTCCTAGAAAATGGTTTTAATAAGGGTCCTGAGAGAGCTTACTTCTACTGGGTGACAAGAGAACAAGGCTCATTTGAATGGTTCAAGGGAGTTATGGATGATATTGCAGACCATGATGATAAGGTAAGTTTTCCATCGTAAACGCTATTTATTTGTTATATATTTATATATGTTATTTATTTGTTATGTATTTATATATATCCTTTCGAAACATCAATCACATTGATTTTGATTCATAGCTTTAATTTATGGGTTCTTTGGATGTCGTAGAATGTAATAGAAATGCACAATTACTTGACGAGTGTGTATGAAGAAGGAGATGCTAGGTCTGCACTTATCGCCATGGTACAGAAATTGCAACATGCTAAGAATGGAGTGGATATTGTCTCTCAAAGTCGGGTAATCACGAATCAAACACTACCGATTATTACACCATGTAATTTACTTGTTATAGTTTTTAGTACTTTTTTAACTAACATATATGAATTATGACAGATAAAAACGCATTTTTCACGACCAAACTGGAGAAAAGTGTTCAATCAATTGGCAACTGATCATGAATCTGCTCGAATCGGTAAGAAGACTTCTGGTTAATACTCCATTTATCATTCCAAACAGCTAATAGCAATAACAGAATAAACAGAAGATTAATTTTCAGGTAGAAGAGAGAGGACTGGTTTCTGCTTCTTTATTATTTTAATTGTTAATGATGATTATGTTGCAGGTGTGTTCTATTGTGGAAGTGCTACACTAACCAAAACTCTGAAGGATCTTTGCCAAGAATTTAGCCTAGAGTCACCAACCCGCTTCGATTTCCACAAGGAGAACTTCTAGATCATCATCTATGCCACGTGGAAAAAAATTCTACATCATCATCTATGCCACGTGGCAAAACTTTATGTAAATAAGTTTTTTGTACCCAAAAGGAACATTCTTCTGATACTTGTAGGTTAATTTGCTTCCGCAAGTGCCAGTTTCCATCGTGCATGGATATCGAAATCTAAATGTAAGAGCTGACAAAATTGATAGACAGAATGCCTTGTTTTCTATATGATCTCTCTCTCTCTCTCTCTCTCTCTCTCTCTCTTTGTATAATTAACACTTGTTCATTTGAGTTGGTTCTAATCCAGCCATGAATGATCAAATTACCGGGGCATGCTCTCATGTTTTTCTCTATGATCTCTTTTTCTCATTCATATTTTTGGGTGCGTTTTGTGCTGTTGTAAAGATTAATTCTTTGGTTTTGAAAATAAAGAATACAGATAATTTTTAATCAAATCGGTATACATCAGCAACAGATACAATCTGCCAAGGAGTATGACGGACAAGATTTTCAAATATCAATGTGATAATTAATTTTCAATTCAATAGAAGGTTAGAGAAATATATATATATATATATATATATGCCATCTCATGCTTGTTTCTAATATACAAGACTATTATCAAATTATCAGATATTCATATACCCTTCTAATATAACTGCATAATTAATTTCTTCATCTAGGACCCTTGTATGTGACTGTAAAATTAAAGTTAAGACAAAATAAATAATAAATTACTGGCTCGAAGTGAAAGCAAAAGAACAGTGGTCACCTTGAATTAATAGTACATAATATTAATGTACAAAATGACTGTGTTATGATAAATATATAATTAAGCATAACAAGTGAGCCGATTCCAATTTTTATTTTAGAAAATTCAAAAGACCATTCACTATAATTCGAAATAAAAAAAAAAAGAGAACTTCTTTCGGGGTGATTTCTCTTATGAGTGGATCAAAAAGAAACATAGTTCTATTGTCAACACTTTGGAAGATCTACTGGCGGAGGAAACAGTTTCTGATTCGGTAGCTTTCCATCTAAGACAATCCAAGCCATCTTCAGACCCCAGCTTGTGTGTACTTCCAAATGACAATGCATAAACCATACTCCTGTTAAAAAACATCATGATCATCATCAACAACTTAAATCAATTTTTAAAAGATACAAGAAATCATATTTATAACTTCGTCAGGAAAATTTCTAGACCCGTTTAGGTCCTGATGAAATTGTGGGTTCTAAAATCCAAGATATTTTCAAATGTTCTGTATGTCATTGTCAAAATTAGCAACAAGATGTACAAATGGCAACGAAATAATATGTATGTTACATTGTTCATGTTTCTTTTCGCCCACCTGGATTGTCCGCCAGGAATCGAACAGCCAGCCACCCACCTGAGGGCACACCAACAGTGTTCCTTTCAATAGGATCAAAAACATTGAATTTGGAAGGGTCCTTGTTTGGATCAAAATTTCCAAAACCTTGGCCGACAACGAAGAAATTGAAGCCATGCAAGTGAAGAGGGTGGCTTTCAGCACCAAGAATGCTTGTATCCTGCATTATTAGCTCCACGCTAGTGTTAAAAGGAAGTACCATTAGCTTTGTTCCATTGCTTACCATAGTATTATTGGGTGGAGTGCCCGTATAGTTAAATGGAATCAATGGAGTGGTAGGAAAATCTGAGGTGTAGACACCATTTGATTGACCAGAAAAGTGAGCTTGGAGTAGAGCTGAGGTAGGCAGTACAAAAGATATGTTATTGACAGAAGCTTGGAACATGGTTCCATTGGGACCTTGGCAGGTTTTGTTACTCTGGCATGGTTTTGTTCCAAGGCCTACCGTGAAGAACAATCGTTTGTCAACACTTTGGGGCACTTTGGCGGGGAATTGTGCATTCGCTAAGCTACGGAGTTTATTTGCATAATTTGTGACAAAGGAAGTATCGTTGAGAGCAGGTAGAATTGGTTTAAACAGTGGAAGTTTTTTAATCGAATTGCTTAAATAATGGAGACTGGGTGGTTTTTCATACTCTAAAATACCGGCAACGGTTGAATTATCGAAAGTGCCTAGGCCAGTGACATATGGTCTAGCAGTCATGAAAAATGTGGCGCTTGGGAAGTGAGGTTTTGTCTTGAGAAGGACGTTGGTTGTCTGCCCAGGGGTAATGAGTAATGTTTCAGTCTCAAAAGGTTTAACATAAACAGCGTCGGCTTCTACAACTGTGAGGGTGTGGTTTGCTATGCTGAAGAAGAGTTCATCGTTGAGTGCAGCATTGATTATACGAAGGAGGTAACTTTTTCCCGGCTTCACCTTCAACCTATATGTATCTGCCAAAACCAATTTATGCAAAGCAAAACCAAAACGCTCGATTGTAATCATAATATTTCTATTTACATACAGCTTTAGCAATGTTGGCACTGTGTGGAATTAGATACCTTTAGCGGAGCAGTTATACAGTGGTCCTGGAAGCCCGTTGATGGTGTAGGCATCGGAGACATTTGGGCCTCCACCTGTTTGAATAGCCTGGTTAATGATAGCCTCAGGATCGGCGTTGAACCACTCTCCTGTAAATTAAAGTAGCATTTTTAGACTACCAAAGATACAAAATAAGCAAATTCCAAATATATCATCAATAGTTATAATTACCGAAGATAATCGGAACTTCCTTGTAAGGTTTAGCAAATGGGTAAGGAATGCCACGCTTGGGAAGAACGATGATAGGACCGTGGACGGTTGATCTTAGCCACGATATATGAGCATGCCACCAGAGTGTACCTCTCTGACCGACAATGGTGAAGTTGTAAACGTAGCTCTGCCCTATCTGAATGGGGCATTGAGTTATATATGCTGGTCCATCAGCCCATCCGCTTTGAAGCTGTCGGATGCCATGCCTATTCCAAGGAAATCGTTACTTGCAATTCATAATATCATTGTGTTATGTAATTTAATGAAGAGCAAAACTGTAAATTTTAATTCTTTTAATGTAAGCGTATATTAATTCATACCAGTGAATGGTAATATTGTTCTGAACATGGTTAACGACTTTGACAAGAAGCTGGTCACCCTCCCTTGCTACAATACGAGGCCCCGGAAACTTCCCATTTACTGCTACAATGCTCTTGGTGTAGCAAAGACGCGTCACATTTTGCAATTTGATCTGCAAAAATATGATTATAAAATGCTTTAAAATGATACATGGATAGACACACCAGTCTAAGAAATGGAAATAAACTGTACTATTACGGTACATACGTCAAAGTTGTAGTGCCTCGTGATGCCAAGTATTGGTTCCGGGAGGAGACACGAGGTGATAAATGCTACTAAGATAACACTCAGAAATACTGACGATGTAAGAGTAGAAGAGCCCATTCTTTTTCTCTGTCTCCTTCTTCTTCTCTTTTTTCCCTTAAGATGGAAATTAAGAGATTCCAATGTGTGAATACACAACTGCTCCTTTTGAGTAGATATTGATCAGAGATTGCATGTTGGTATATATAAAGAAGACTAGAATCAAAGGCTACTGTGTTTCGTTGATTAGGTGATAGAAATGGTATAATAGTTTAAAGAGCAGAAAATACTAGACCGGAACAGGTGCAATATCTACGTAGAGATGACCAATTGTTAGAACCACTGTGGAGTGCTGTTAAAGGTAATCAATTTCTGGTGTCTTTGACAGCCGTCCTCTTCAAGTCAAACCTTCTCTGCAATACGAGATTAATGACATAATTATTTTGTTAGAATAGTAAGATTTTTAAAAGGATCGATTTTGTTCAGATATGTAAACCCCCGCTCTATTACAAATGTGCATCACTTTTGGATCAGAATAATTTCGTTCTTAATTTTATTGTTTTACTATATTAATTAGCATTTTAATGAAATATATTATATAATCCATTCAACAATATTGTGACGAAGTAATCTGCATCTTCGGCGAAAGAAGTTTAATTTAACTCTATTGTATATTAATTAATGCCTCTATACGTTTCGATCATCTACCACCAGGGGGAAAGAAATAGATAGAAGAACTAAAACTAAATAAAAGGCATTTACTTACACATGCCACAACAACAGTTGAAAGTAGTAAAAAGATTTTTCAAAGGCAACCCAGAGCCATGAGTCACCCGACTTTAGGTGAAAACGGGTTTTCAACACTGACATTGAGAACCAAAAGCAACTTATGTTATTGCATAAAAAGTTCCGATAATTACTTGCAAGCTGATCATCGAAATAAGGAGGTCGCTTCGTCGCAATTTAATTAGTCAACCAGAATTATTAAAAGAGATTATTAGATCGCGAAACCAAATTGGTCCATCTGCATGCATGAAGGCCTATATATGCAACATTTCAACTGTTGTTGCTTGGTAACAAAGCAAATGAAATGAAAGCTAGGGTTTCCATCAAGTAGTCATTTTAGAGTCAAATGTGTGTTATAATATTATTGTTTACTAGCTAGACGAAGAAGACATATGGAGTAGATGAATAGTATCAATAGGGCAACCTCAAGAGACGCGATTTTCTGTCAAGCAAGCTGCTGCTGTTGCTGTATAATCTTATGCATTAAGAATGTGCGAGAAAAGAGTTGGATTAAAATGTAGGAAATACGTAAGCATGAATGTCATTTTGATGTATATCTATCAACTGTGATTAAAATTCACATTGACATGACTGTGTTTGTAGTTTTACCAACTACGTGTCTCTTTCTCTCTTCTAACTAAATAACCATTTATTCTATAGCATTTTGCAAATTTGTTATGGGAAATGAAAGTACAGTCAAGGATGTGTATGGTAACATAGCATTTTCATAGCAAGATTATTAAAACTCATGTAGAAATCGGTCTATTTGGGCATAAACATTCGGGTTGTACTATCATAGTAATACATATGCTCCTAACTTGCAAATAATGTTAAAGTTAAAGCAAAAAAAGATATTTATATTTTATACTAATTCAAATTGTAATTAAAAAAAAACCCAAAATTACCTAGCTCCATATACACAAATTTCTGTACTATTTGAGATTGCATAATGGATGGGATTAATCTACATTACATATTTATAATTATATTTTATATGTATATTAATTAAGTATTAATTATAAATATTAAATTTAATCCCACCTATATATATATATATATATATAAAAAATGGTGAATTTTAGTAACGTGAGAAGTAGGTGCTGTGTCTTTGTCTGAGAAGAGAGTAATGCCGGATGCGCTTAAAAAAAGAGGGTCTGTTTAATATATGCCGCAGATACAACTTTTGTTTTTCTATTAAAAATAACGGATACGAATTTCTTTCGATAAGTTAATTATGGATTTTTTTTAAAAATAATGAATCTCATCAATTACTTGAAAACCTACAACCATCAAAAGGAAATCGTTGTTACAGTTTCAAGTGATATTGTATCCAAATGACATTTAACATCTGCACGCTATTGAAATTTAAAAAAGAAAAAAAATTATTTTTGAATTGTGAATCAAAAGCCGTTTAATTTTCTTTATAAAATGTGAATGGATACGCATGACAAGAAAAGTACTGCAGAGCAGACCAAGTTTTGGAATCATTCATCCCATCATAATTAAACCGGTGGTTGAATTTTTTGACATTTCAAATTATTTATTCACTACAAAAGAAATTATTTTTTAAATTGTATAATAATAATAAAAAAAATTGATCTGAAGTTAATTTTGTATTTTCGAAGATTAGTTAAATCATCCATACTATGATAATAAAATCTATTAAGAAATTCAAAGGCCAAATTGAAGTTCATCCTTCAAACTCACGGGTCAAGAGTTATTAATATGAATCCAACCTGTCCTTGATAATTTAAGACCTAATTACAATTAACAGAACTTCACAATCTTAAAATCAGTAAAATTCTGAGTCATATCAATCCAATTTCGTGTAATGGAGCACCGCAAGACAGATCGAATCTAGCTTTGATTTAGCCTTGATTTATATATAAAGGAGTATAAGTAAACATTAAAGAACCCGCCCACCATTACTACAAACATGGAATTCATAACTAATTGTGGCAATTCAAATAATTATATTATATTCAAGTTGTATTATATTCTTATTGTATTAAAAGGAATCCACTCAAATTTAATCTATTTAATAATTGTGTTACGAACTAAAAACTTGATCAAATTGATGGATCATGTAAAAATATCACCTCCACGACATAGTCTCACATGCATAAAAAAGCTTAAAGAATAATATGATTTTTTGGTAAGCGAAGGAAAGCATAATTAAATTATCTATTACAATTCAATAACTCAAGCTACGAAAAACATAAGATCATATACCTGATGTGCAATGTAGAAACACAATTTTCAATCTATTAACCTAAAAATTGAAACTCCAATTTTATAACCAAAGTAATACAATCTTCACTATCATAATAACATATGCAAAAAGAAAATACAAGAAACAAGAAATGATCGCTTCTTATTTGATTAAGAGAAAATTCATAAAGAATGTATTACAAGGCTACTCATTTTCTCGTCCTTTCATTGTCTTCTTCAATAAAATTAAGATTGTATTATGTATACACACCACTTAGCTGCTATTCTTTTTCCCTCTCATTTTCTTGTTTTTAATTTTTTTCTTTTTAACTAATTTTCAAGAATCAAACACTTAAACTAAAATAGAAACAAATTAGTTCAATTGACATGCCACATTAGTATTTACTTAAATGAGTTAGACCAATGGTTGATTGATTGACTATTAAACCATTTTAATAGACTTTTTCAATAGCTAGAATTAAATTTTGAATCACATTCTACAATCTCTACATTAATTCTAAATTCAAATCTCATTCCTCGTTCTTTTATTTCCTTTTTTAACTATTTAGAGACTTTAAGAATATGAATTCAAACCCATATTTTTTGACTTCTCTTTAACTTCTAAAACTAATTACAATTCTACCTAGCATTTACATTCAACAAATTTAAGCGATGTCTGAACTTTGCTTCTAGAATTGCCTTAGTAAGTATATCAATTGCGTTGTCTTCGGTTGATATCTTTAACATCTTAATAACTCATTTTGTCGATATATCTCTTATAAAATGTAACCTAACATTAATGTGTTTAGTTCTTCTATGAAACACTTGATGTTTGGCTAATTAAATAGCACTTCGGCTATCATAAAAAATCAATACACATTGTAGAACCACACTAAGTTCTTCAACAATATCCTTAGCCAAATTGCCTTGACTACCTTAGTTGCTACCATATATTCTAGCTTAATGATTGACAGTGCCATAACTAATTATAAGGATGCATTCCAACTTATAACATAATTAAACAATGTAAACACATATCCCATTAAAGACATTCTCTTATTCATATTAGCTGTAAAATCAGCAACTACATGACTTGTGATGCTTTCACCATATAAACTTTCCTTTATACTTAAGACAATAACTCAAGCTCTTTTTGATGTATTGAAGAATTCATGTCAAGGTATTTTAATGCACCTTCCCTGGTCTTCCTATGAATTTACTAACTACATTAGCTAAATGTGCTAGGTTTGGTTTTATACAGATGATGACATATATTAGACTTTTTACTAAGCTTGCTTAGGGTTTAGATAAGATGGTCTTCATTTTAACTTTAATTTTGGGTGATTGTTCATTTGACAACTTGAAATGTGCTACAAATGGAACAATTAATTTCTCACAATTCAGTATATAAAACCTCTGAAGCACTTTCTTTAAATATTGAATTTGAAAAATTCTCATCATCTCTTGGCATCTAATCCTTGATATTTCAATTCCAAGATTCTTTTTTTATTGAGCCAATATCATTCATTTCAAATGTAGATATGAGTTGGTTTTCAAATGCTAAAATTTTCTTCATGTTTTTGTTTGTAATTAATATGTCATTTACATATAAACGTAGATAAATCATCTTATCTTAATGTTCACCTTTGAAATAGACACAATTGCCTTATTGACTTCTTATATTTAAAATAGACACAATTGTCATATTCACTTCTTGTATAACCTCTTTCAATCATGAAATCATTAAATCTAAGATTCTATTGCCTTAGGGATTGTTTTAATCTATATAAGAACTTATTCAACAAACACATTTGGTCTTCTTTTCCCTTTTCAACAAACATCTTAAGTTGTGCCATTTATATTTCTTCCTCAAGACTTCCATACAAAAAGGTTGTGTTTATATGAATTTGTTCTAGTGCTAAGTTGAAAACTAAAACTAGTGCCAATAAGATCTTTATTAATATATGTCTCACAATATGTAAGAAAACCTCAACGAAATCAATTCCTTCTTTTTAGATGGATTCCTTAGCTATTAACTTAACCTTGTACTTTATAGAATTAGAGCATGTATCATCTTCGTTCCTGTTAAACACCCATTCACACTTTACAATTTGTCTATGCTCAGGATTAGAAATAAGCTTTTGTGTATTATTTTTCTTTAGTGATTCCATCTCCTTAAGTATAGCATGATGCCATCTTTATGAATTTAAGCTATATAATGCTCTTTAACTATGCTTGGTTCAATTTCATTTGTTTCATTAACAACCAATAAAGTATAGGCAATTAGGTTAGTATACCTATATCTTACTGGTGATTTAATTTATCTCATTGACATGTCCTTTACCAGGTTATAATCACTTATCTCAGGTTGCTTATGTTCATTTTGGTCTTTAATAGCCATTTGATTAAATTGAGGATGTTTTTCCCTTCTTAGTTTCACCTCAATTTGAACAATCCTTAATTCTGCTCTAGAGAAGCTTTCTTCTTAATTACCTTTGATTTCTTCATTATTAACTTAACTTCATGAAACTCTATATCCTTACTAAAAATGCATTTTCTTGTTTTTTTTTATTATGACATTATATTCTATACAATTTTACTCTATCTAATATCTAATAAAAATACCTTTGACTACCTTAAGGTTTAGCTTACCTTGCTTTATGTATGCAAAGGCAGTGCAACCAAAACTCTGAGATGACTGAGGTTTAGAGGTTTTCCTATCTACATTTCTTCAAGAGTCTTTAGATTTAAGGCTATAGAAGATGACCTATTCAAGACATAGACTGCTATGTTTATTGCTTTTACAGAGAATAATTTTAAGAGTTCATAATTAAGCAATATATATTTTTCCTTTTCTAATATAATTTGATTTAATCTCTCTGTTAGATCATGAACATGACTATTTTGTGTCTTTTAATTACACAACTTTTATAGTATGCATTAAACTTCTCATTATAGAATTCCACGCCATTGTCTATCCTAAACACATTCATTCTCTTATCTTGTTGATTTTTCACTAAGTTTTTCTAGTTTTTAAAGCTCTCAAATACTTGGTTCTTGCTTTTAAGTATATACTCCTTAGTTTTTCTTTAGTAGTTATCAAGAATGGTGATAAAAAACCTTTATCTTTGTAATAATGCCACTTGGGTAGATCTCTACAAATTTGGGTACATATATTCTAATATATGTTCTGTTGTATATGTTCCAATACCAAAATTTAGTTTATGATGTTTGCTTGGAATAAGAATTCATAAGGTTTAAGAGAATTTATTTTTTACCAACACTCAATAATCTTTGTCTTTCAAATTCTATCAAGCATTTCTCTCTTAAGTGGCCTAACCTTAAATGCCATAGCATTATCTTATCAGTTTTTTCTTCTTGCGCTACATTTACATTTCTAAGGATTGAAACTAACCTTAACTTTTTCTTTTTGCCTTTTTAATCCTTCTTTGTTTGCCTTTCCTTAGAGTATAAACCTTCTGCAGTACCATAATCCCTCATATTAGATTTTTTGTTACATTCTTTTGACTTTAGATATGATTTCATATCATCCATAAAAATTGAATCTTTTCATAGAGCAAACTATCAACAAAATGCTCATATGTTTTAGGTAAAGAATTGAACACTATCAATGCTTGATCTTCATTATTTATCTTGATGTCAATTATTTCTAAATCAAAAACAATTTTGTTAAATTCATCAAAATGTACATTAATTGATCCTCTTTCTTCTAACTTAAATTCATATAACTTTCTCTTCATGTATAACCTATGAGCTAATGATTTGGTTATATGTCTCGATTCAAATTTATTCCATATTCACAATGCTACTATTTCTTTAAAGATCTCTTTCTCAGCATGATATCTCCTAATGAAAGAACTAATGCACTATAAACTATCTTGAAGATGTCGTTCTTTTCTATTTCATCGAGATTAAAGGATATTTTTTCTTCTTTTACAAAAGCTTCTTTATGTCTTTCATAAACTAAAAAAGTCATCATTTTTATCTTTCATAAATTGAAGTTATTGTGACGAGTACATTTCTCAATAAAGAACATAAAAGTCACCATTTTTCCTGTTTTTTTAGCTTTAACACCACTTGTTATAATTCAAGAACTCAACCTATAAAAAAAATAAAATAAAATTAAACACTTGGTATGCAATACAAAAATATAATCTTCGGTCTATTAATCTAGAAATTAAGAACTTTAATTTTACAACTAATGTAACACAATATTGAAAATCATAATAATAGATACAAAAATAAAATATAAGAAACAAGGACTGATCATTTCTTATTTGATTTAGAGAAAATTTACAGAGAATGTATTACAAGCGTACACCTCTTCTCTTTTCCTTTCATCCTCTCCTTTAATAAGAATTAAAATTATATTATATATACACACCACTTGGCTATTATTCTTTTTCCCTCTTGTTTCCTTGTTTTTAATTTTTCCTCTCTGACTAACTTTTAAGAATTAAATTATTCAAATTATAATAAAAACAAATCAACATAACTGACATGACATATTAACATTTACTTAAATGAGTTAGACTGATGGTTGATTAACTAACTACTAAACCATTGTAACAAACTTCTTAATAGCTTGAATTGAATTTTAAATCACACATTCTATAATCTCCACATTGATTCTAAATTCATATCTCATCGCTTATTCTTTTCTTTCCTTTTTTAGCTATTTAGAGACTTCAAGACTATGAACTCAAATTCATATTTTTTAATTCCTCTTCCACTTTTAAAATTAATTATAATTCTATCTGGCATTTACATTTAGCAAATTTAAGCAATGTTAGAGCCATAACTGTATTATAGTTTCTAAGCTTGGATTTTTTATTAAATTGACTATTTTATTTTTATATGTCATTTCATGTTACAGGCAAGCTATACCTATGCAATCATGATAGAAACAACATGCACAAATTGTGTTGAAACCTTAAACCTATCAGCCTTAAATTTGCTGCCAATTTGTTACATTCATTTAAAATTGGCTAGAAATGATGATTGGTAGCCAAGATTTGCACAAGTTAAAGTGCTTAAAGGCCCTTATTATCACAGCTTAGAATATTTTTATTTTTGACACTACTTGCCCAAGCATGTTTCGCATGGTTTAGATATGTGTGACAAAGAGGTTACTCCTTTTGGAAACAAGCATGAGAAGAAAGTTCTTATGTAGAAGTCAATCAAAATGTTGGTAGTATAAGGGTTAATTACTTGAGATGACTTTAAGGTTTAATTTATACTAGCAAGTTTAATAACTTTTTCTTAATTAAATGCATATTTTGCTTTCATGCATCTTGATAATATATAATTATTTTAATATATGTTAATTTATTCAAATGATAAGTTATTTAGTAGTACAAGAAATAAGAGTTTTAAATCTCCTTCACCTAACAAATTAAGAATATATTTTATTTCTATTTATGAAATATTAAAAAAATTATAAATATATTTAGTGTAAATAAGGAAGAAAAAAATAGAATTAGGGAGATATTTAGTTTATACTCAATGTAATCTAAAAAAAGTTTTAAAAATATGTGTTTCTTAAAACCAATAAAATTAATTTTATCAAGAAATATGGATTCCTATTAGATTATCAGAACATTAATTGTTAACATCACATGTAACTATGTTCTAGATGAAAAAAACCTATGACTAATTTTGGCTTCTAAAATTTTAAGAAATGACATCAAGAATTATCTTTTAGCATGTTAGTTTTGATTGGTATGTTAATTGGATAACAAAAAACTAAAATTGGTTAAACAAGCAAAGTCTAAACTTCTCTTTTGTATATATAACATAGTTCATTTACTTTAGTTGGATAGTTAAAGTACATAATCTTTCTATATCGAATATGAGAAAAAGATAAGAGTGAGTTCTTGAAATATAGCTTATAAAGAGTGACCTCATTTATTTTTATAATTCTTATTTCCTTGTTGTTGTTTACTAAAATGACCCTTTGCCATTATTGATCATGGATGTAGGCCTTAGTGGTTCAACCACGTAGTTCTTTATTCTTGTGGTGTTTGATAAATTGCTTAAAATACTTGTTCTTTCATTTATCAATTGCTTACTTCTCTAAATACCTAATCCTTTTTATTTCATAGACAAACAAAGGTGATCAACATTATTTTTGCATCTGTCGATTGATCTTTTCTAGTTTATATTATAAGTTTGAATCATTCGAGCATTTAAGTTCCTACAAATTGGCATCAGAGTTGGGATTGCACAAGGATGGCTCAACCTAAGTTTAAACTTAAGAAGTTCAATGGTGAAAATAATTTTAATTTATGTAGATCAAGATAAAGACATTATTGGCTCATAAGAGACTTAAGGATAAAGATAAAATGCCAACAACATTAGCAAATAAAGAATAAAAGGAAATATTAAATAAAACACATAATATTTTAGTTTTAAGCTTAGGTGATGAAGTTCTTAAGGAAGTTCTAAAGGAAAGAATTATTGCAAGCTAATGGGAGAAGCTTAAAATTATATACGTGTCCAAGTCTTTATCAATAAACTTTATAAGAAAAGAAGGTGGTTCAATAAGGGAGCATTTGAATAAGTTGAATTGAATCATTTTAGAACTTGAGAACATTGACATAAAGATTGAAGATGGAAATTAGGCAATGCTGCTTTTTAACTCTCTTACATATTCCTATGAATATTTTGTAGATACTTTAACACTTGAAAGGGAATCCATCTTTATGTAAGATGTTAAAGCAGTGCTTAATTCAAAAGAATTAAAGAAAAATGATGACTTAAAAAAAGTAGATTATGGAGAAGTTTTAGCACAAAAAAGATAATCAAAAAGAAAATTTCAAAAGAAAATAACCAATAAAGATCTAGATCAAGAAATAATTCAAATGTTTTCAATGCCAAAAGAAGGGGTACTTCAATAAGAATTTTCCAAAGATGAAAAACAAACAAAAAAACTTCAAGAATAATGATGGTGATGCCATAATAATGATAAGAATCAACAAGTTCACAAGAATTTTTTGCATATACCAATTAGACTAATTACAAGGACAAAAACAAATTGTAACTTATTGGTACATGATTATGGTATATTAGGTTAACACATATAAATCAATGGGGGTTAAACGAGTTAAGTTAGTAAGGAATTTTAAGATTTGATCATGTAAAGGGTTTGGACTTTTATGAAAAATGTGTGATGGGAAAATCTTGTAGATCTAAGTTTGAAAAAGGGAAACAAACTGTTAAAAACACTAGCCTATATATATTTAGACTTTTAGGTTTCATATCAAGTATCGTCAATGGAAGGAGGCAAATACTTATTATCAATAATTAAAGATTATTTAAAAAAATTGTGAGTATATTCATTGAAATAAAAGAACAAGTGTTTATGAGTTTTAAAAATTAGAAAACAACGGTTGAAATGCAAATTAAGAGGAAGGTTATAAGGTTGAAAATAGATAATGGCTTGAAATTTTGCAACACTGAGTTTAATGAATTATGTACCAAAGTGGGCATATCAAGGCACATAATAATTAGAATGACTCTGCAATAGAATAGAGTTATTGAGAAGATAAATAAAACTATCATTGAAAAAATAAGATGTATGTTGAATCACTTAAAACTATTAAAAGGTTTTTGGGCAGAAGTACTAGTCACTACAACTTGCTTGATAAATAAATGCCTTTCAACCCTCAAAGAACAGTAGTTTAATAAGCTTACAAATTATCAAAAACTAAGAATATTTGGTTGTCTAACCTATATACATGTTAAGCAAGGAAAATTAGAGCTTAAAACATTAAAAGTTGTCCTTTTAAGATATTCAAGTGTGTTAAAGGTTACAAAATATTAGTAGAAATGTGAGAGTTAATAAAAAAGTTATATTGAATTCGAACCAAAAAATTGAAAAACATGATGGTAGAAGATCTTCAGTTCAAGAAAAGGTTGATGTTTCATATTCAGATGTGATTCAGATTAAGGTGGATTCATCATCATAAGCCACAAAACATGAAGAAAACACTAAAACAGACCATGCAACATGTTGTTCCTAAGATGATTGCTATCAACGAACTAGAGTTAGGCATAGAAGAATAATCAAACCTCTTATTAGCTATGGCCCTGTAAACTTGCTTACATGTGCTTTAATCACTATAGAAGAATACATAAGAAATGAGACTTATTATATACATAAAAGCAATTCAAAGTAAATCAAAAGAAAAATGGTTAGCTTTAATGAATGATAAAATAAGACGTTGATAAAAAACAAAACATAAATTTTTGTACCAAGACCAAGAGATATAAGGATAGTTGGATACAAGTGAATTTTCATGGTGAAATAAGGGGGTTTCAAGTGTTAAAAATTTCACATACAAGGTTAGGCTAGGCTAATGGCTAGAGTGTAACACCTACTTTTTATAAGAATATATTGTTTTGTTATGTATAGATAATTAATGTTGTGTTTTATAGAGGTAAATCTATAAATATAAGAAATAATAAGATGTTTTAAGAATATGTTTTAACTTTAGGATAAAATAGATTAAAAAAAAGGTTGAATTAGAGAGACTAAATTAAAATTATACATTAAGTTTAAATTCAATAGGTTAAGCATTTTTAGGGGATTCTATGCCTTTAGGAGAAGTAAAAGACAAAGAAAAGAAAAGATAAAGAAAGAAAAGAAAAAAATGATAAAACATTATAAGTTTTTCTTTTTATTTACTATTTATTTTTGGGATTGATGATTGTTATTAGTTAAATAAGCAACTTTGTAATTTATATTTTATAAAATATTGCAATTAGAATTTCATATTTTGATTTGAGATGTTTAGGTTTTAATTTTTTATAGTTAGGAACTAAAGATTATTATGTATAGAGAGATAACAGAAGAAAATAAAATTTTCACAAATATGATATATGATAATAGTTTAGTCCCTAAATTTTGTAAATTATGTATTATGAATTTGACAAAATTAATTTTAATGAATAAACTAGACATTTATAAATTATTATGAATTTTGTTTCATTAAAAAAATATTAAGTTTATAATTTTTAATAATGTTTTGAACTGTACTTTAAGATAATGAAATCTACTCGTTTTTATAGAAAAATTTTATGATGGAATTATTTTAGTTAACAAATCATCTTAGAAAATTATAAATGTTTTTATAATGATTTTTGATTTTATATATTACATCATACTAAAGGTTTATAGTCAAATCCTTCGTCTTTCAATTGTTATGAAATTTTAAATAAAAATAATTTACTGCTAATTTCTATTTGAAAAAATTTGAAGATTTAAAAATAAAATTTGTTTAAAATAATTAGAGAATAAATTTGGGCCTAACACTTCTGATACCTTACTTCTTATGTCTTTATCATTTTTGCAAAACTTTATGATAATTAAAAATGTATCATAATTTCTAAAAATTAAATATTGGAGATTAGTCAATATATTTTCTCACACTATTAAGATAACTAATTATATTTTGAATCTAAAAAGATTTAGTTTTATGAGAGTTTAGATATCTATATTTTTATTTAATTTTATTTTTAATTTTTTAGATATTATATTATAATTTCATTAGATAGTATAAGAAAAACTCTTAAACAATACAAAGTCAATTTTGGCTACTTAAGGAATATTAAATTATCAAATAGATTGGATAATATAAATTATACTTTTTACTTACTTAGCAGACAATTATAAATGTATAAGGACTATGTATAAGTAAAGTCATTTTTTTGGGTTTCGTATTATTATTTAGTATTCTAAATGACATGGGAGAGAATAATAATAATAAAACTCTTTCACATTCGTGCGAGGATATATTTGTATATATAAAAGACCTTACAGCTAGTCAGAGTGAAAGAATGATTCTTATTTTTAAGCATAAGCATTTATTATTTTTCAAAATTATATGTTTTACTTACACTTAGTCCACGTACGATATGCCATCAACTAGTAATATTGCCTCAATGAGTGATAAGTAATATATGAAGTTCTATTAACTACTAATTAAAAAGAAATATTGTTAGTAAATTTTGAATGAAGATTATAAAGTGTTTAAGTATTATAAAACTTTTAAAATGATTATAAATTTATTTCATATCATATTATATGCATGCATGGTATATAAGTACGTATGTATTTTAAGTCTATGAAAATTTATACTTATTGTACTTAAACTTATTATAGTTTATTATAATTCCTAGTTGATTGAAGGTTTAAACATATAGTGAATGGATTTGATTGAGTTTTTATTGTTTTATAGTTCTTTAGAATTTAAAATATTCAATGTTATTAAGTTTTGTAAGTTATTCAAAAAGATATTTGTTATTGAAAGATATTTACAAAATTATCTAAGTTAAATTTTAATATTTTCATGTAATTTAAATTTTGTAAGTAAAAAAAAATCACAATTTAATTCTTTCAAATTTGCAATCGTGGCACAGATAGCATATATAAAAAGAATGAGTTGATTACACAGAAATTTTCTTTCCAGTGTTTAAGTGTACTTTTATTAGAGTGTTGTAAACCTTAACAACAATCATCACTTAGAAGTAGAATATATGGCTGTTGAAACAACCTTCTTACATAAAAAGCATGGAGAGAAAATTTTAATGGAACAATCATGAGGTTTTGAGTAAGAAGTAAAGAAAGAATGCATATGTTTGTTCAAGAAATCACTTTATGGCCTAAATTAATCTCCTAAGGTAGTGGTACAGAAGATTTGACAAGTTCATTGTAAAAATGAATATTTCAGAAGCTGTTATGATTGTTGTGTGTACTATAAACATGTTAAAGAAGAAGCAATATATCTACTTCTCTGTATACATGATATGCTCATAACAAGTTAAAGAAAGTTAGGAACTCATCAATTTAAGAATCAACTAAAAGAAAAATTTATGAACTCATAATGGCACTGTGAAAATAATGAATTTTTCCAGAAGCAAAAGAAAGAGGCCATGTAATGAATCAAATGATCGTTGCCTTTTTCCAGAATTTATGATGACCAAAAGTAAAAGCAAGTTTTTGTGAATATTAAATGTGATAGCCAATTCTATTCCACAACTACCAAAAGGGTGATTTAAATATTTAGCTAAAAATAAAACAAAGATTTCTTCCAACAAAATTGCATGTCAGATACTATTACCTGCCCAGCCGCGTGTACAATGCGTTAATACATTAAATGTTGAGCAATATGTAACAAAGCATGCAGCGCTAACAGCAATTCTGATTAAAGCAGTGTAGTCCAAACAAAAAGAGCTGAAGGTCTGAAAATTAATTAATTAATCACACAGTAGTACTTGAGTTACTAATAAAGGAAGAGTATAACTCATCGAACCAGCAGAAGCAGTAATAGTATATACAGTAACTTTTGTACTAAAAAGTAAATAGCTATCTAGCTTTTTACAGAACGAGAATGATCTTAACTCTGATGTGTTCCATCACAATTATTAGTTCGAGTTCGGATGGTTGCAGCATATACTTACGCTGCTCAGTTAGGTTTTAGGCCTGGGAAGAGAGAACGTCCGGTCAACTTTTGTTTTTTAATTGGGTGATTATAAGCAAAGTAGAAGATAATATGATATGTTATTCGAAAGAAAATTCTTCTCTTTGCACATTACAAACTCCAAAATCGACTTCTTGTGAGCTGCTTTATCATGAATCGATCTTTCTTTAACTACTAAATTTTGAATGAATCATCTGCAAAGGATACTGAAACTTAAGTTAGAAAGAGAATTTGAAAAAATGAATTTTCATCCTAAGAAGAAAGATAAAAGGAGAATACAACTATAAATACTAAATGGCGGGTTATTAATTATTATAAATACCTCTTAAATTTGGTAATCGCTATAAAGTTTCAAAAATACATAAATACTCCCATGAATCCTAACAAACATATTGTACCCATGGTAAAAGAGAGGAAAATATGCAATCCATGTGAAGCAAACTATTTCTAAGTCTCCTTCGGAGCATTAAGAAAAGAAACTTTAAAGAAAAAGAATTATGTATTTTAATGTGTTTTTCTAATATTCCTTAAAAAAAATACATTAAAATTCTTAGTTTGATCATCTAAAATACTTCAAGTGTTAATTTAATTAATATGTAATTATGTGCTAATTTAAAAGTTATTCATAATAATAAATAATATAATAAATATTTTTTAAAATAATTAATTAAATATATGAATAAGTACTTATACTTGTTAATTTGATAATTATGTTATGTTAATTATTATTGTTAAATGGGCACTAAATTTGTTTAGTTCTATCCTTTAGTTCCATCCTCTAAGTTGGTTTGATCTTTAATCTTGAGAGTCAGAGAGGCTGGAAGTTCGATTTCTTCTCACGTTTAGGGGGAATTACTTTTATTTGTATTTATGTTCGAGGGTTAATAACAGTAAAATGGTTTTTCATGGACAATTAATATTACGGGATCATCCATTATACTTAAAGTGTAACATACATCCAAAATTTTCAATTCTTCTATTAAGTGTTTTAAAATTTTTTTTTTAAAAATGTTTTAAGTACTTTGTTATACGTTTCAAATTTTTTTTTAATTATTTTAAAATTTTCATTTCACATTTCAAATTATTTTATAGACTATTTTAAACTTTATATTAATCATTTAAAGTAGTCCATTAAATGTTTCAACTTTTATACAAGAGAATGTATGTTATATTGAATATATATTAGTTGTTTTTCAATATTATTATTTAATAATATTGTTATTATTATTGTGGTTGTTGTTGTTATTGTCATTAAAATTTATAATATAACGCAATTCAAACTAACCCAAAACTTTATCTATGGCTAAGTTTGAGAACGCCTAACAATTATGAAATAATGCGCTATGGTGAAGAAATAATAAGATGTTAAAAGAATTATTTAAGTACTTAATAAATTTTATTTTTAAAAGTATCATGAATTTAAAAAATAATTTATATGCGTTTAGTAAATTTTACTATTTGTATACTAAGATAATACAAATGACACTTATGGCTAAAACTATAATAATTTTTTAATTGTATTCTCAAGGAATAAAAAAATTATAAAGAGTAGAAAAGTAAGTGTGTATATGTGTGTGTAATAATTTTATTTTCTAATTAAAATTGAAATTCAATAAATTTTAAGATTAATTTTGGCTAGTGCACTTTACATGAGGTATATTGAAATATAACATTTAAGGAGTTAGTTTTCAAATTTCAATTTTTGAAAAGTTACTTCTTTCATACTTTTTAGAATTTATTATTGTGAGTTGAACGATTTTTGTGAAAATTAATTTAAATTTTTTTTTTTACTTAATACAAAAAATAACTGATTGCTCAACCATTCTAGCTATAATCCCAAATATTAAATTTTGAACTGTCCCACAGTGATCTGATGTAGAGTAGGTCATTCTTGTTAAATCAATTTAATCAAATCTCTGTTCACAATTTAACTTTCTTAATATATATATATATATATATGAGAAGGCAACGGAATCTATTAATAGCTCGTGACACCTTGAATTTAACATTCTTCGATGTCCAACGCCTAATTTTCAACGGCTGAGATCATCCATGATGAAGACAGGCTAGGGCTTTTGTCCAGTCACTAACTGCTAACGTAATTTAGCGTGTTCCAATCGTTTTAATTTGTCCAACTATTCATACTTTGACCGGACACAAGATAATGTCTTCACTGGTCACCTTCTGCGATTCTGCATTCAACTCCGATGACCTGCAATCTAGATCCCAATTCTTCTATTTTTTAAAATTACTCTTAAACAAATAGTTTCACTAAGGTGTATTTTATGGTCTAGCTATGCTATACCAACGTCCATTTAATTTTTTTTTTATGTCTTATAATTTAAAATAATTCTCATAAAAATTTAAAATAAAGAACAAAAGTTTAAAATATTAAAATTTTAATTCTATTTTATTTTTTTAAAAATTTTTATAAAGAATATTTTAAGCTGTAAGTAATAATTTTTTTAAATGTAACGTAAATATACTATAGTTAGACCCATATTTTAAATATCTACTTTATTTATCTTTTAATATTTAACTATCAAATGCCATTTAATTATATAGCAGTGTTAAATATAATTTTAGATTAAATGACAAATTTAATATGGTATTTAAGCCAATTTAACCTATTAATCTAGTGTTTGAAACTGCAAGAACACCAAAAATTTAAAATATCTATATATTTGGGCCCAAGTGACGGAGCTCATAAAATAAAATTAGACTTATACATGAAGATGGATGTTAAATACAATTGTTTAGATCCTTACCTTCGAGTTTAATTTTTAGATTAATTGGCAAATTTAATAATAAGTATAATGATTAATACTAGTTCAATTTTACAGCCAATGTCAATTAAGATCATAATAGTTAACATTTTATTCTTAACTAGACATTTATAAAGTGTATATCGTTGGATTATATATAAATTCAAAGCACACATTTTTGTTTAGCAAGAACAAAATTAACATGGATGCGAGTTATATAAATCCTTTATTTAATACGATTTGATATTCAATTTTCAAGATATGTTTTCTTTAATAACTATAATTAAAATTTGGATGTATCACCTACTTAATAATTTTTATTTTTATTTTAATATATTTTTATAATATTGATAATAATATTTTTTGAAATACTAATAAATTTTATTATAAATATAATTAAATACCTTTTAAAAATAGATAAATATAATTATAATTTTTTAAATGAGACAAAAATTATAAAATAAGTTTATTAAATTATAATGTGTTAACATAATATATTTATTCAAATAATTGATTTTATCATAAATAAACTCCCGTATTGAATCTATAAATTATAATTTAGAATATTTATTAATTGTATCACGTTATATTATTTATTTAATTATTATATTAATTTATGTCAACATAAATCTACAAGTTTGTACTAAATTGAGGAAGGTGTCAAAAAATTGTCATCCTTGCTAACAACCACTCCACATGGTTATTAAAAAATTCCTATATATAACCTTCAATATTGAATAATGGTCTTGAAATTTGGAGGATAGATAACGAATCGATGCAAGATATAGAGATTCATTATGATATAAAAACAATCAATATATCAAAAAATTTCGATGGATCTTTATTATGTCGTCCACTCTATTAATTTCTTATGCTTTAAAATCAACATACCTTTTGTACAAAAATTAAAACGATCGAAACTATTCAATGTCATAATTTTGAAATTTAAAAAAGAAGAGCTAGTCTAGCTAGGTTTACCTGCTTACCCAAGGCAAAAGGAAAGAAAACAAAGCAGAATAACAAAGGAGAAGGCATGGAATTGGCATTGGCAGAGGCCTGCGTGAATGAGATGGGGTCTGGGTTTAATAGTATTGCTGCCTGCATGCATGCGCAGAGACACAAGGAGGTCTTGTCCAATCACCATTCAGATATTCACCTACTTTGTATAATACTATTGCAATAAACTAGAAATTTGTCATAAGCTTTTGATTTGACACTTTTTGTCATTATCTATTGACAAAAAGTTTCCATTCTATTGCTTTTATATGGTTCTGAAACGTGACTAGACGAACAACTTTCTGCAGGCTACGAAGGAAGGAATCCTTTTTCTGTTTTTCTCTTTGCTCTTGCTTACTGTTTCTGTACATAGGTTGCAATTTATATCAATAGAGTCGTGAATTGTTGTGTGTAGACCTCCGGCTCCAGGCACGGTAGCCTCACCTTCTTCATTTATGAGATTTTTATCAAATGACCACAACCTTTTGTCAGTACTTACATACATCATATAAATTTAATAAGGCAAGTAAGCAAAGCAACCTTCATTGTATATTTTATTAGAAGATCAACAAATTAAAGGTTATTACAAGGGTCTTTAATTAGTTGAAATTTAAAAACTTTCAAATTAATTAGTATTTCACGTATACATATGGGAAACCTAGGGAACAGGGCGAATAGCGATAAATTTGCTGTATTTTTTGTCTCTTAAAATTATTACATTTTGAAAAGTCATGTACTTTGAAGAAGGCAGAATTTAATTTAGGATTACTTTGAGAGTTTCTAATTAATAATTGAATTAGTTTCTAAAATATGAGGGGAAAAAAAGTTTTAATTAGACGGTGGTAGAGTGGGGACAAAATGAGAAATTAGGGTCCCAAAATGAACGGTTGAGATCAAAATAGGAATGTTGACAGTAGAAAAGGCCATGCAAAGGCAAAGAGACAGAGAATTGGTCTGCTTGCATTTATGGAATTTGTAAGTCTTGTTGTCCTCGCCTTACGTTTGGCATAGAAAACATATATAATAATATTAATTGTTCAGAAAGAGAGAGAGAAAAGAAACTCATGAGATCCCCACCTATGAGCTGCAAAATCTCAGCTACTCGCTTTATGATCAGTATTAAGCTGCAGAAGCAACAGTTGAATGCTAACGTGCATGATCGGATGAGAGGAGATGAGATTTATCAACATAGTTTTCAAAATGTAGGCTTGTTTTACGAAATATTATTGGAGATTGCCAGTATTTACAAAAAGATATAACAGTTTTTTATAAGCCGACGTTAACTAACACCTATTTGTAAACAGTTTGAAGTGGAAACTTGAACAGGGACAAAGATCACAGGTTAAAAGTCCATTGAAAATTTATCAACAGTTTGTAACTGTAGTTTGGTCAAAATTCTGAACCGTAAGTCATCTCAGCATATATATATATCAAACATTTCAACACCTGCCTTTACAGCTTTTTAGGTTTGCAGTTGCTTCTTATCAAGAACTGGTAAGAAAAGAAAAGAAAAATGTGATTGGAGAAGGAGAATGTATGCCACGCGCTTGAGGAGCAGGTCGGGATAGGTAGAAATTAGAAAGGGGGAATGCCCAATCCGTCGCTGCTCCTGCATACAAAAATTTACCCGCTGTTTCTCTCTCCGACCAAGAAATAAAAAGAAATTAACTGTGGTTATGTCCACTCCATTCTGTTGAGAGAAGTAAAAATAATAATGAGTTGATAATGACATAATCATTTAAGCAGTCTTACGCAGTTTCTTTCTTTCTCATCTTGCTAGGTATGCTCGTTCCCAGATTCTCTTTCTCTCTCTTGTCTCTCTCTGTCTGTGCATAATACTGAATCCTACACTGGATTTGCCCTCTCAGGGAAACATCAGCATGACAACGTGCTAGTCGTACCTCTTCCTGCACTATATTAACCCTCTCTTCAGACTTCCCCTTTGCTTATGCTCTCTATCTCTCCCTCATCCCTTTTGTCTCTCTTCTCCTTTCCCATATATTTCTCTTCTCTTTTTATCGCACATTTGGGTTTTTGTTTTTATCATTATCCCAATTAATTATTTTACTTTATTTATATCCAAAAGATAGTGTAATTACCCAGCTCCAACAATTATAATATCACCAAAAACATCAATCGATCTTTTTTTTAAAAAAAAAAAAATGTCTCCAGCAGGTTCTACTAGGTGGTGCCCAACTCCAGAGCAGCTGATGATCCTGGAGGAATTGTACAGAAGTGGGGTCAGAACTCCAAATGCCTCTCAAATTCAACATATCACTGCTCATCTCTCCTTTTACGGCAAGATCGAAGGCAAGAATGTGTTTTATTGGTTTCAAAACCACAAAGCAAGGGAGAGACAGAAGCTTAGAAGGAAGATTGGTAAGCAACTCCAACAACAACAACAACTCTTTCACCATCATCAGCTGCAGCCTACTCAACCAAATCACCACTTTCTTCACTGCTTTGAGACTCCTGCTTCTTCGACACTTCAAAATCTTCCCTTCTATAACTCAGCTAAATTTCTTACTCAGGTAACCACAAATCACTCATGAATGACGAAGATTTGTCTATTTAAAATAACATGGAACGAGGTTAGTAAATTTATTTGCACTTCAGATTTGTGTTGTTGGCTTTTATGACTTCATACAGTTATCAGTTTAGGGTTTCATGCATGTAAAGCAGGTTGGTTTGCTCGTTTTCTGCTACTTGCTTGCAAAAAAAGAATAGACTAATTTCCACCAAAAAGAAAAACAAATGGAGGAAGAACTACTGAGCATAATCAACAGCATACCTAAAATTCTAGAAAATAACTGCTTGTGATACATCTTTTTTTTTTTTTTTTTGAAATGTTCTACACGTGGACTCTCAAATCCTAACTCTTCTGAATTTAGAGAAACAAGTTGGGTTTTAATAATTATTAATTATTATTGGCTTCTTATACGCTCAAGTATACTATTAATTTGTTGGAACAGGGAGAACTGTCCGCGGATGCCTCATCAAAAATGGTGAATTACACGTGGAAGATGGGTGTCCAAGAAAGGGTCGTGACAGAGAAGTCGTTGATGGGGATATACGGCCGTGATTGTATGACGATGGTGGATGTGGCTCCACCTTCTCTTCCATGTTGCTCTAGACCGCCACTCAAAACCCTTGAACTCTTCCCCCTCACAGCGACCAATCTCAAAGAAGAGTGCAACTCATCCAAACAAAATCTCTGTTGTACCACCAGCAGCTAGAAGAAGGAAAACCCCCGTGGATCTGTATCTCTCTCTATCTCTAGGTTTTCTAGCTAGTTTAAAATTTGTCTGTGGCTTAATTAGTTAGTTTGTTTTTTATTACTGTTATGCACGTGTTAAGGTTGTAGACTGAGAAAGATCTCAATTGTCTTGCGAGTAATGGCACTCCTCTCCTGTTACTGCTCCTATCTATTAATTTGCATTGTCTTTTTTTTTTCATATTAGAATCTGTAATAAGCTTAAAGGGGCGGGTCGTTTTTTCAGCACTGATTTTTATTTTTCTTTAAAGCTTTGTCTCTACTCTCCATATAAAAAGCCTGCCGTTTGGTACAAATTCTGTACATAAAGAGGCACCATATTGTCCCGTAAAACAACAACTTCGTTCAACTTCTTTATTGAACTTTCAGACAGGAAGAGTCAATGCTACTATTAAATTAAACAATATTACACAGCAGGCATAAAAACCTGAACTTGGAAATCAAGCCGGAAACAAGAATCCCAACTATGTATACGCTGGTAATAACTAGAAAGATGCTACGTTTCCATGAAATTAAATTATTGTACTCCTGATTTTCAGACAAAAGTGTAAACGACCCTATTTTTATGAAACTAAATTATTGTACGATGAATAAACCTAATATCTCCAGCCTTCTCTAATGGCCGTCAAATAGTGTTGCTTGTCTCTTAGTATTATTATATCGCATTGATTTGTAAGAGTAAATATCCCGTAAAATTCTAACAAAGAAAAGCCATGTCAGACAACTTATCAGCTGCACCATTATTCTCCCAAAACTTATAGTTAAAAGGAGAAAAGTTCATTAGAGGAACTAGAAGAATCATATCAGGAAGACGCCATTTCTCTGTGGGATCTATTAACTGGCCACTATCAAGAACCCAAATATTACAGTTTTCATCAAGACTCAAACAAAGATAACTCTTTCGAGTTCTCTAATCTCACCCGTAAAAATAAATGATGAATAATAAATAAAACATAAACAAAAAAATTAAAATGTATAAGCCCAAAATTTGAAATTTATAATAAATAGTACTTACAATGCGAATAAAAACTTCAAGAAAGTTAAGATAAAATTTGTAAATTGACTGTAAGGATACATCCAATGTAGCATAGGCAATCCCCAAAATAATAACTGGTTACGTCACTGAAAATAGCACCACAAATAGCACTACCCAATTTACCTTTAGAAAGACTGTCGGAATTAGCTTTCGCCCAACCCATTGAAGGAGGCTGCCGAAGAAGAACATTAACCGTAGGAGCTCTACTAAGAGAGAAGGGGATTTCAAGAGATGTTGAGATGTCTCGGAGAGCTCCAAAATTAACAAACCAAGGGCAAAATTTTGAGCGATAAATAGAATGATATCGTACAATACTTACTGAAAAGGCAAATGTCATCAGTCATTCATAAGATCTAATGAAACATCAACTATATCTGAATAATTTCAAAAATCATTAGAAACCTTTCTCTGTGGGCGTTTTCTGATGTCCAGGCACCAATAAAATTTTATACGATCAAGTGAAAGAAACTCAACCCTTTAACTTTATTCACTCAAATAATTCATATAAATTCAGGGTAAGTATTGTTGATGTGAATAGATCTTGCTTCATTATATTAAAAGGTATTATAGACACTCAACAGGTCAACCTAGACCAACGACCAACCCCTATAAACCGCCTGTCACTCTTGACAATAGTCGGTAAAGCAGGATTTTTTTTGAGTTCTTGAAACCAATTGAGTCTACTTGATAATTGATATTTCACTAAATGTTATGGGAGGTGGAGTATATTAAAATTTTCTAATCTAATGACTACTTAACAAATGGAGACTGAAACATCACAATAAATTACAAAACTAACAAACAAAAATACGTATATCGTGTGCAACTTAATATAACCCAACAAGACAGTAGACATCACAATAATGATATATTGTTCCAGAGGGACAACGACGTTAATAATTGATGCCTCGTTTCTCTTACTCGCGTTTTTTTTTCTTTTAAACTTAATTGATCCACTCGACAAGATAGGAGACAAATATAAATTTAAATGTGAAGCAAACCGGGCGGTGGACGAAAATTGATACCTATAAAACACACGATAGCCATTAATTAATTGATTCACAACACGTGCAATACCCTACCAAAAATTTAAAAAAAAGGAATTTATGGCCACTACCCACACAAGCTAGTGATGCATGGATAGTTTTCTAATTTTTTAAATGGCTCCTGATCGAAAGTGAGTAGTCGCAATGGTTGTCAAGATAGAATCAAGAGTATATGTCTATGAGAGAGTATAGCCAGTCAATTTAAGTGTTTGTTATCAGCTCTATTGAACGTGAACTTCTGTTGAAGTAGAATGCTTTGAAATTGGAACGATACCTTATATTTTAATTATGATTGAGTATTATTATTTTGGTAACAATGTATGTTTGAGATTAGGATGTTGTTTGTTAATTCACTTTCGAAATGATTAATTGATGAAACAAGTTGGCCACATACGTCTAAGTCAAGATTTTTAATAATAAAAATTATGAAATTTATGAGAATAAATTGTTTCGTTTAGGAAGCATCTTTTTTCGTTCTCTCTCTCCTTCCTTATATTTTCTCTCTTTATTCTCTTATCACCGCCCAAGTCTTCACCAAGCCTAAAATACCATTGAATTTGCAGTGCCTCCAAGCCTAGAAAACATCAAAACCCACATTCCAAAATCCCGAAATCAGTTGCATTTGAAGGAAAAGAATGGTCGGTGTTTAGTTTTTTTGAGATGGATTTAGTAGTTTTGTGCATGAATTTAGCAGTTTTTGCTGGTTTAATGAGCTCAACAACAAATTTACTAGTATTAAAATGAGTTGTGAGATGTAAACAAGGGCAAAATGCGTTTAGAATTAGTGTGGTCTGATTTATGGGATTTTTTTTATTTGCCTATATTTTCTCACAAATCAACAACAGGCATAGCGAACTCAAAAACAGCATTAACCAACTCTTCTTTAGTCAAGAACCATTCAGTATCTCTCAGTTATTCGAATAATAACCGGTTGCATCTCTGAAAACAGCACCACAAATGCCACTACCTGAATCAACTTTAGAAAGACCGTCAGAATTAGCTTTCACCCAACCCGGAGGCTACCAAAAATAAACATTAATCGTAGGGCAAAATTTTGAGCGATAAATAGAATGATATCATACATTACTTACTAAAAGGGCAAATGCCATCAATCTTTCATAAAATATTATGAAACATCAACAGTATCTAAATAATTACAAAAATCATTAAAAACCTTTCTACTGGTGAGGTTTTCTCGCGTCCAGGGATCAAGAAAACTAAACCAACTAAATTTTACACTATCAAGTGAAAGAAAATCAGCCTTTAACTTCATTCACTCGATTAATTCATAAAAATTCATTTGCTAAATATTAGTCATGTGCATAGAGATCTTCCTTCATTTTCTTAAAAGGTATTGTAGACACTCACCAGGTCAACCTGGACCCATGGCCAACCACTAAAAATCGCCAATCACCCTTGACGATAGTCCATAAGGAAGGTTTTTATTTGTTTATTTATTTTTTGTAGTTCTTAAAACCAATTGAGTCTTCTTGATTATTCATATTTCACTGAACGTTGAGGAAGAAAGTGTTAGTTTGATATCAAAGAAGTGATATGATCATTCAATTATAGACAATAGACAAGAGAGAAAGACATATATTAATTAAATATAATGAATAATAATAATAATAAAATATATAAAGTGAAGGTGTTTAACTTAATTTTTTTTTAATTTGTTATCAGTTTATCATATTCTCTTTTTATTTGCAATTGGATAATTTTATTAAATTATTATGCTAACATCATAAAATATTTCTATCTAAAACTCTCTCAAAAAGAGGTGGATTATATTAAATTTGCCTAATCAAATGACTACTTAATAAATGGAGACTGAAACATCACAATAAATTACAAAACTAAGAAACAAAAATACGTATATCGTGTGCAACTTAATATAACCCAACAAGACAGTAGACATCACAATAATGATATATTGTTCCAGAGGGACAACGACGTTAATAATTGATGCCTCGTTTCTCTTACTCGCGTTT